>JAECUM010005602.1:0-198663 GCA_016617855.1 Megalonaias nervosa
TAAAACTCAAATCGTCTTTTTCTGCCAAATCTTTGTGGTATATTGTGTCATCGGTGCTGCCATTGCCAATTTGAGTTTGCAACAAGGAGATAAACAATTGTGGACCATTTTACTCAGCAGTTGCATTGGTTACCTTCTTCCCAATCCGTCTCTGAAATATTCCTCTAACGGAAACAACAACAACAGGAGCCTTGTGTCCAACGTCAGTTCCAACAGTCACCCTAACCATCCTCTTTTAGACACTCCTCTAACTTCCAGTGACTCCTCGGATACTAGAACTGTGGAATTATGAACAACCAATTTTACTTAACGTTACCCAGCGACAGTTCCATGGACAATAACACTTTGTGCTGTTTCTCGGCCAAATTACCTCAGGCCATCCGATTGGATCACGAAGCCCATTGGGAAGTGGCTTTGGTAGAAATTATTCACCCTACACAAATCAAAAACATCGTCGAAAATCAAACACTTTGACGATAGAAGTTTGTGACGATCAAGTGCAACAATTCATGGATGAACGCGCTAGTGGTGGTGGTGTAGCTGACTTTATCAAAACACCAAGCCCCATAACTAAACGAACCACTTATCTGTTGAAAGTTCCTGCGGGTTATTATTTTAGTGGTCAACATTTGGTGAACACCATAGCTGAGAGGTTCAATTTCATGTTTAGTAAAGCTTTGGAGAAAGCCAAAAAAAGTGTCACAATCGAGTACCACAAAATATCTCGTCGCCTACTGATGAAATTGTCTGAAGACAAAATATTGGCCATTACATTTTGTCCTGAATTGTATAACATTTTGGGTGGAGACCCTAAGTTAATCAAGATTGCAAACGAAATACCAGCCGTGACCAGTAACGTGGATTTTGCGAAATATTTTCGATTCCCTGTAGAAATGAACCTAGGACTGAATTTGATTTTTGTGTACTCCGGTGTGGTGGAGTACAACGTAGTGGGACACACCTCCGTACCGTTACTGCGTGTCATTCCTTTCAAAGTGGATTCTGCCACGAAGGCTGACGAGGAAGGTGGAAACACCTATCACGTTCACCGCGAATTTGTAAATCCTCACTATTTGTGCGTCAGTAAGCCGTATTTCGACACTGTCAACATTACTATAAAAGGAGATCTGGGACAAAATATCCCATTCACCAAAGGGAAAGTCACAGTGAAACTCCATTTTCGAAAACGATTACTCTAACTTTTTGTCAGTCATGTATCCTGTGTACCAAGGAGTTGCTCGACAGCGAGAACATGGTTTAGGTGATATGCTCAAATCGGCCTTTCGTACAGTGGTTCCCATTTTGAAACCGATGGTGACACGAGGATTGCACGCCTTAAAAGATGCCGCGTTGACGCAAGGTAAAGAATTTCTCCAAAATGTCGTTATTGACAAACAAAGCCCCAAAGAAGCTTTCTTGAGAGCAGGCAAAAATGTTTTGCTTCAAACGGGCAAAGACCTTTTGGGTCGGCGAGAAACTCCTATAAATGCCCTGGGCAGTGCTGAGTTAGGCATTCCTGCTTCCCTGAGGCCACAGCAAGGACAAGGCAGAAAAAGACGACGAAAACACCCTTTCAGAGGACTTCACGCCCCTAGAGCTAGAAAGACAAAGAAAAGAAAAACCGTCCGAGAGTTAGACGTTTTTGATTATTAAAAAAAAGGAAAATGATGCACCGAGAGTCTTGTGCTTGTTCCAAGTCGGAACTGGATCTGTTTGCCATGCCACCCACCATGATGACGATGCAAGAATCCCAATGGGTCGAATTTCATCCCGTCTCCTCTTTGGTGGATTCCGCTCCCATCGAGTTTGAAATCAAAGGACAGCCCGAAGATTACATCGATCTGAATAATAGTTACTTGTATCTAAAGCTGAAAGTGATCAAAACCGACAACACCAATCCGGGAGCCGATGCCGCAGTAGCTCCCGTCAACAATTTCATGCATTCCTTGTTCAGCGAAGTGGATTTGTACTTGAATAACAAACTGATCAGCAGTAGCACGGATACTTACCCTTACCGAGCGTACCTAGAAAATCTCTTGACGTACGGAAAAGAGGTCAAGAACACTCATCTGGATGCTTGCGTGGTATGGAAACCTGACACCGCAGGTGAGAACACGTTTAACGACAGAGCCCTGACAGCCGATGACAATCATCACAATGTGGGTTTTAACACCCGTCCAAGGAAAATCCTGCAAGCTCGTAGTTTAGAACTGATGGATCGCTTGCATTTCGACATGTGGTTGCAAGACAAGTATTTGCTGAACGAAGTGGATATTCGCCTGAGACTCAATCGCAGCAGTGCCGCTTTCCATTTGATGGCTCATGCCAACGAGTACAAAACCATCATCCAAGAAGCCAGACTTTACGTGCGACGTGTAGAAGTGTTACCTAAAGCGGGAAACGACATCAGTCAAACATTGAGCAGATCGACCGCCAAATATCCGATACGACGTGTCGAAGTGAAAACATTCACCATTGCTGCTGGACTCCGATCCAAGATCGAAGATCATCTGTTCCAAGGACAGTTACCCAAACGTTTAATCGTTGGTATCGTCAGTAATGCAGCCTTCAACGGAGCCCATGATCAAAATCCTTTCCAGTTTAAGCACTACAGAGTGTCCAAAATTGAAGTCAGTCGCGATGGCAAGACTTTGTGTACCAGACCCTTCGAACCTAACTTTGCCCAGAAGAATTACTTGAGATCGTACTTGTCCCTGTACGAAGCTACCGGGCAACTAGGAACCAAAGCCAGTCACGGTATTTCGTACGAAGATTATGTCGGAGGTTACACTTTGTGGGCCTTTGATTTCACTCCAGACCAAGGCAGCGACGAGGGACATTTCCACCCTATAAAATCCGGTCAACTGCGTGTGGAACTTCAGTTTGCAGAAGCTCTCACTGAGACGGTCAACGTCATCCTGTATGCTGAATTCGATAATACCATAGAAATCAACAGTTTGAGAGAAGTCATTCTAGACTATTAGACACAATGGAAGACTCCTATCCCTCTTTAAACAGTGGAGAATCTTTGGACATGGAATGGGAGGATAGCGTGAAAACAGAACCCCAAGACGAAGTCAAAGAGGACGAGGTAGTCGTCAAGTCCAGATGGCCAGAACAAGAACAACATTTAGTGTCCTGTTTTGCTAAACACCTAGCGAATACAATTACGGAATTGTCCAAGAAATATTGTTACGGATGTCAAAACGATCATCCCAGTCAAATTCAACACGATAAATGTATGATGATGAGTCAAGAAGAAAAATTGGACGAGTATCTGGACGACGCTTGGAGTCTCATCTCAGAAGAAACCGTGTTGCATGAGTGGTATAAAGGCTTGCGTGATCATTCCTGTCCTCCACTGACTACTCTAGAGATCTATCGCATCGAAGCTCTCTTAGCCCAGAGTGCGGAGACAAGGCAAAGAAACGGATACTTGACAGATCGTTTCAAACAAAAAGTCAGAATTGAATTGATGACTTATCATTACCTGTGAAAAAAACAAAAACAACACAACAGAAAATGGATACCTGGGAACTTTATTACCTTTTGAACAATAGTTCGTATACTGCTTCTTGGAATCCTGTCGTGTGCGCTAAAGATGAACTACCTCATCGCAAACCTCAAGACCATCAAGCTTATGTCATCAACACGGACGAAAGTCATCTTCCAGGCACTCACTGGGTTGCCGTCTACTTCCCTCAAGAGAATTGTGTGGAATATTTTGATTCGTATGGATTACCCCCTTTGGAAGACGATATCATTGACTTTATGAGAAGAAATGCCCAGACGACACGATACAATAATGTGAAATTACAAGGCACAGATTCCATGGTGTGTGGACAATATTGTGTATATTTTCTTCATCAACGCAGTCTTGGATATCCTTTAGAACATTTAGTGACTTATTTTGATCGTCACTCTTCTAGAAACGATGAGAAAATAGATCGATGGTTTTGTGACCATTATAGTTATCTTTTGTCTTTAGCTAGGAAACGTAGTGTACATCAATGGCCTCATGACTTCCATCAATGGAAATCTCACATGATTTCACAACGTTGTCAACCTTGTCAAAAATAATTTGTTTGATGTTACTTGTTACTTGTGACTTATGACTTGTTACTTGTTACTTGAATAAAAATGTTGTGTTTTGAAAAAAATGTGTCTGTCGTTTGTTTTCAAAAAACACTGTGAATATATGCTCTTTGACTTCTTTCTATCCCTCATCATGACATTCGCTATCATAGCGTTCCGACACTAAAACCGAGTAGGGATGTTTTCTATCGCGTCCGCGTTTGAACCATATAAAGCGGGTGGGTCTCCAGTCTGACCATTCACTGTTGACTCGTCAACCTATGAAGATGCCTTCCAGACTAGCCCAGCTGAACGAAGCTTACGTCAATTTACATCGTGTCAGGCTAAACCTGATACCGAAGCCTGAAGAAATAGAGAATGTTAGGATGCTCTCCACAGTCCAAGGTCTGATAGAAGAGATGTTTAGAGAGGAAATTAAAAAAGAACAAGAAGAATGGACTGAGAAATACAGACTTCAGAAGAAGCAGAGAGAAGAACAACAACAACAGCAGCAGCAGCAGCAGCAGCAGCAGCAAGAACCAGACAGAGGTTTTGTGGACTGTCGAGTAGACACCAAAGAATTCTCTTTCTCTTTTCGCAGAAGCAGACCGTATCCAATAGGAAAGCCTACTGCCAGACGGGGACGCAATCTTAGACAGTAAAAAAGATTGCCATTACTTCCGTGAACACAAAAAAAACAGCCCTTTTCAGGGCTACCCAATACTCTCGAAAAGACATACTCATTCAATTTGCCAAAATTTGTAATTAGAAAATAGAAGTGTGTCTATAAGCACTTTGTTTCTTTTGTCAGTAAAACAAAATATTTGTGTGTTTGTATGTTTAAAAAAAAATAGAAGTGTGCCTATAAGCACTTCGTTTCTCTGTCTTGTCCAATCGTGTCTGCCTGTGTTTGTAAGTAAAAAGTAAAAAAGTCAACGTGAGTGCTTCTTTTAAGTCCGCGTGTTACATGTGATGATAAATTTGAGTGCTAGGGAATGTTTACTTTCACGTCCGTGCTTCAAGTATATAAATTGGTGCGATCGTCAGTCTGGTTACCCACGTTGACGTAGCAGCTGCAACAAAATGAGTAGACTAACAAAACTACTAGAACTCCAGATGCACCTGGAGCATGCCAGGCGACTCCTGGATGAGCTGACTATGGAGGCGGCACAGGAGGAAGCCAGGTTAAAAGAAGAAGAGAGCAAAAAGAAGAAGGAAGAAGAGAAAGAAAAGAAAAGAGGGATCCTGCCTCACCTCTTCATGAGACCTCAGTGTGAAGTCAAACCTGAGGTGAGGACACCTGCACAACCACATCCACAACCACAGCCACAGCCACAACCTGTACCAAGAGTCGCTGTCCTCCAGACAGAAAACTGGGAGGAGGAATTGGAAAGACAGAGGCAAGAGTGGGAGTCTCGGCGTCAGCATCCCAGGGTGTTGAATAGAAGAAGAAGGGAACAAGTGTTCACTATCCCTCAAACTGAGGAGTGGGATAGTGAAGCCAATCAACCTCCCTCTGCGCTCCCAACCACACGCATCAATTGGGAGCAGGACTGGAGCCGGCGATGCGTGTGTGGTGCCCGCCCTGGGAGATGTCATCATTAACCAGGTGCATTTGCAGTTCTAAAAAAACAGCCCTTTTCAGGGCTAACCAGATCTCTAGAAAAGAGAACCTATTCAATTTGCCAATTCGTGTGAATGTAGTGCAGTGTGACTATAAACACTCACTCTTTACTGATGTGTGTGTGTGTGTGTGTGTGTGTGTGTGTGTGTGTGTGTGTGTGTGTGTGTGTGTGTGTGTGTGTGTGTGTGTTAGCATGCACGTTCGTTGGTGAGGATAGTATATTGTGTGTGTTTTATGCTTGCTCGTTCGTTGGTGAGGATAGTATATTGTGTGTTTTATGCTTGCTCGTTCGTTGGTGAGGATAGTATATTGTGTGTTTTATGCTTGCTCGTTCGTTGGTGAGGATAGTATATTTGTGTGTTTTATGCTTGCTCGTTCGTTGGTGAGGATAGTATATTTGTGTGTTTTATGATTGCTCGTTCTTTGGTGAGGATAGTATATCATATGTGTTTTATGCTTGCTCGTTCGTTGGTGAGGATAGTATATTAGTGTGTTTTATGCTTGCTCGTTCGTTGGTGAGGATAGTATATTTGTGTGTTTTATGCTTGCTCGTTCTTTGGTGAGGATAGTATATCATATGTGTTTTATGCTTGCTCGTTCTTTGGTGAGGATAGTATATTTGTGTGTTTTATGCTTGCTCGTTCTTTGGTGAGGATAGTAAATTGTATGTGAAGTGAGTGTAAGGGATGTTTTCGTTCACGTCCGTGCTCCACGGATATAGAGCAGAGCGCGCGTCATTCGCGCCATTCTACACAGAATAAAAAAATGAGCAGCAACATGGACTTGTTCAACAGATTAAAAGACATTTATTATTGGATAATGGATGGAGTCTACGTGGTTGAAAGGATTGAAAAGGAATGTAGCTATCGAGTTACGAAAGACGTTTTAACCACTCAAGTCACCAGCATGAAACTAGCCAAGGATCTAGTAGCAGGTATGACAGAGGAGCAAGTGGAGAAGATTAGAGGTTTCATTCAACCTAAATATGTGAGAGTAGGCTCCTTGAAACAGGCTCTTGATCATGTCATACAAGTGAGCTCCTTTCTACAAGACATATTCAATTTAACCGAGTGGTCTTTTGTCAAAAACTTGGGCTTAGACTCTTTAAAAAAAGCTGAAGACCTGATGAGAAAAGTACTGGAGGAAGAGGTGAAGAAAATCAAAGAAACCTGGAGAAAAGAAGAGAACTGGACAAAAGAGAAAAAGGAGAAGGAAAACAGAAAGAAGAAAGAAGAGTTTGAGAAACTAAATCAGAACTGGATGAAAATCCAACAAAAATTCAGAGCTCTCGGACATCCTGACTGGATGCCCGAAGAAGAAAAGAGAAAGAAGAAAGGAATTATTCAAAAAGTCAGGAACTGGTGGAAGAACTGGAGAAGATAAAAGAAGAAGAACCCAAAGGCCCTTTTCAGGGCCACTTCCAATGCCTCGAAAAGATCTTAATTTTCATTTTGTCTCCACCCTAAACGAATATATATATAAAACCCTTCCTCTACTAAAAAACACGAACGCTCTTGATTCGTGTTTGTCTATAGCCCTCTCTCAGGTAGCCTGACGTCACAGGACTTCTCTTTTTTTGCTACATTGTTACCAGTGTGACGTCATGCCACCTGTCGCTTATCGCTAAACAAACCCACAGTCTACTAGTCGCCGCTCTACAAAAATTTCCATTGACGCTATACAGGCCCAGGGTGTGCTAGTCACTCTACCCAATTTTCCATTGACGCTATACAGGCCCAGGGTGTGCTTTTATTTCTTGACGCTATACGGGCCCAGGGGGGATCTGTAATGCTAATTCCCATTGACGCTACGGTAACCCCTATTACTACTTGTATGTGTGTGTGTGTGATTTGGATTTTAACGTAGCTTTAAAGCTTTTTCAGTCATGTTGCTAGATGTCTGCAGTGTGGCAGTTTATAGTGATGTCTAACACTGGGGCATTGTGCCGCAGACATGTAGCGTCATGTCCCAACCAGTCTCATTATCCTGACACCAGGTCGACCAGTCCTAACATTAATCTCTAAGGTGCCAAACGAGGCAGCTGTTAGTACCATTTTTATAAGTCTTTGGTATGACTCGGCCGCGGTTCGAACCCGCGACCTTCCGCATCTGAGGCGGACGCTCTAACTACTAAGTCACCGGGGCGGTCGATCGATTGATCGATCGATCGATCGATCGATCGAGAGGTATACCAGCCCTCCTACAATTTACCATTGCGGAACAATTTCAATAACATCTGCGGATGCTTTTTATAGTCGGAGTGATAGTACCATGGCTACGACTATTAATGCAGCTGTGACCAGTATTCTTCTTCCATAAAAGGATGACTTCTATTTAGTTTCGGCTTATTTCCCGTCGTCTCCGCATGAATGTTTGGCCGCAGCGATAGTACTATTCTCGTCTCCTTCTCGATCGATTCCATTGGTTGGTAACAATAGCAAGAAGAGAAAACATAAAACGTGACGAATAAAGAGGGGAAGAGGAAAAACTTTGAATTGTGAAGGACAGGAGTAAGGGAGTGAAAACAAAATGTTGTGTGTGCAACAACACATTTTGGCGGAGTTAACGTATCCGAGGCAAATGTACTAGATTTCTTTAGGAACTCCCAAGAGGATGAGATAATTTCACATGCCATCACGACAGCCACTTTTACCACCACTAACATGCCCACAGCAGTGGCAATTACTACTAATGATAAAAACCAGCAACATCAACAACATATTTTGTGATGCCTTTGAGCAGAATGTCTTAACTACTGGAATGAGAGAAGTGGCCAAAATTCATGTTCCACCCCTTTTCAGTATCGAAGCTGATCAACACGCGGTACTCCCACATTTGCCTGACGCTCGCTAGTATGACTCCGACGTACAGAAAAATGAGTAGCATACTATGCTTGGTATAGAACTCTCTTCAGACAAGTTTGACCTTCAGGAAGAAATACTGAAATATTGCCGATCCGATCCGATGTGGACATTTTGCAGCGTATCATTGGAAAATTTCATAAATTACTGAGGTGTCGATCATTTGAAGAAAGTTTCTACCATCGCAAAAGCGTGTGAATTAGTCTATCGAAAGAAGTTCATGCCCGAGAGCAAACAAGCCATCATCCTCCACCCCCACCCTCATCGATCATATCCCTCGGTCAGCCGTCGATACTTGATTATAGCTTTACATTACTTATGTGAAAAAGTGATGGCAAATAGATACAACATGTTAGACTGTGGAGAAAAGAAAATTGGAAGTCTTTCTCTGGACGACTATGATTTACCAGAACCATGTCAATAAAGGTTTAGAAATTGCATACAAGAACCTGGACAAAACCATGTCGAATTTCCAGTGGAAAAAGA
The DNA here is from genome assembly GCA_016617855.1 of Megalonaias nervosa. NCBI lineage: Eukaryota > Metazoa > Mollusca > Bivalvia > Unionida > Unionidae > Megalonaias > Megalonaias nervosa. Next base: position 9,046 of record JAECUM010005602.1, read on the forward strand.
ACATTTATTTGATAGACGTTGCTCAGCTAAGAAGGTTGATCGAGATTATGATAACCTCAGACAACTCATATTAATTGAAGAGTTTAATAATTGCGTCCATTGTGATGTTGAAACCTATCTTGATGAACAAAAGGTGAAAACTTTGTAAAATGTTGCTCTTAAACCTAATTATTTCTTGACTCACAAAGATTCATTTGTCAATAAGTCTTCCTCTCAGACGTTTTTGTTTGGTAAAAAAAAATGATCTTAGTCTCAAACGATTACTTCCAAATCTCAATCAGGCACAACTTTTAGGAATAAAACTTTTGATAAAAATGATCAGAATTCTTTATCTCTTCTTACGTGAAGTTACTGTAAGATGAAAGAGCACATAATATCTGATTGCTACAGGTTGAAAAATAAGCAACAGATTCAAGACAGACCTATTCCAAATGCTCTTATTTCTAAGAGATCAATGTCACGTCATATATTGAAAACAACACATTTGTTGGGTCCAACAAACCCAGTCTGATTTGATCACGGAAAATTATGTCCTCGTTTTGTCGAAAGATTTTATACCACTTACTGGCGATTCTGCCAAGCCTATCCCTGTTAAAATATTACGGAGACATGAGCTTCTCAGTGTCTTTTATTTTCAGGTACTGTGCCCTTTTCTGAGAAGACTTATTTCAGTGAAACTGTTCTTATTCAGGAAGTAGAGTGCAGTTTTGTTAATGTTCTCCAATGTGTAAATTGTCATCAGACTTAGTCTCAACACCCGTGACTGTGGGAGGAGCGATATCTGTCCCCATTGAGGGTATTCATTTATTAATAGGCAATGACCGAGCTGGAGATAAGGTAGTGGTTAATCTACTTGTAATTGACAAGCCTTGATTAGATCAGAACTTTATCCTGTTGAGATTAAATCCCCGATATATAACTTGCTTGTGCAGTTACTTAAGCTATGGTAAAAATAGCTCTTGAGAATGATGCTGATCAGAAAATCAAACATTTAGTTGACTGGTCAGTATTTTGACTTGGTCCTGTTATTTATCAGTCAAGCTGTATTGATCACAGAGATCCTCTTTTACTATTCATTCTCTTTATTCTAATCAGGGTAACAAAAGACAATCACTCATTGTCGAACCGGAAGATCATAAGATCTCCTGTTTGTTTCATAGAGTTATAAGTACCAGTTTATTATTTTGTGAAATAGGTGGTCCTTATAAGAAAATGGAGACAACCTGAGTTACCCGCTGGTGATGAGTGGTCAGTAAGCTATCAAATTAGTGTTCCTAAATCGAACAGACAAGAAATTCTTAGTCTAGCCCATGAAACATGCTTTGGCTGGTCATTTAGGGCTCAACAAGATTTATCACAAGATTTTGAAACATTTTTATAGGCTGAAAAGTGATGTTTGTAAATACGGTAGATTCTGTCACACTTGTCAAATGGTAGGAGAATCCACTCAGAAGATACCCAATGCTTGTCTACAACCTATTCCTGCACTTGATGAACCATTTAGCAGAATAATGGTAGACTGTGTCGGTCCCTTACCTAAGACCAAGTGAGGCACCCCATACGTGAAGACTATAATGTGTTAGTTCACAAAATTTCCTGGTACTACTCCTTTGAGGAATATTAAAACTAAAACCAAAGCCATAGTAAAAGCACTGATATAGTTCTTTTAATTTTTTTTAAAAACACTTTTTGTCTTCCCAAATCTGTCGAGCCTGATCAAGGGTCAAATTTTATGTCTAGAATTTTCCAACAAATTATGCATGAATTAGGCATCTAACGGTTGAAATCTTTTATCTATCACCCTGAAAGTCATAGGATTTGGTAAGATTTCATCAAACGTTGAGTTCTTTTTATTCAGTTTCGTTGCTTTGATAGCGGCAAAGATCTCGATGAGGGTGTTTATTTGCTGGTTCTTGCTGTTAGGGACTCAGTTCAAGAATCATTTGGTTTTAGTCATTTTGAACTAGTTTTTGGACATACTGTATGTGGGCTATTTAAGTTATTAAAAGAGAAACTTCTGTCAACTGAAGATTCAGAAATTAATCTTCTTGACTATGTCTCAGATTTAAACGTAAGTTGTCAAAGGCTTGTATTGTAGCAAGAGCTAATCTTTAATCTGCTCGGTTAAAAATGAAGTTATGGCATGTCTGAAATACAAAGAAAAGACGTTTACAGCCTGGTGACAGTTCTGGCTCTCTTGTCCATACTTCAAGATCCTCTTCATGACAAGTATTATGATCCTTACACAGCTGGAAAGAAAATAAGTGACTTAGATCATATCATTAACACTCCTGAGAAGACGAAACAGAAACAACTTTGCCATATAAATATGTTAACAGAGTATGTTGAAAGAGATAGCACTGTTAATCATTCAATCAATTTAGCTGTACCTGTCCTACGCAGTGCGCACGTAAACGAGGAATGCAGTAGGACTATAGTGACTTTAGTTTAACCAATCTTGGGAATTCAGAAATTTTAAACAAAATGGAAAATAATTTTGCGCATCTACAACCATAAAAGTAGACTAAGACAGCCATTATGTGAATATGATCACTTGTTCCCAGATGTTCCAACTCGAACAAATAAAATCTACAATGACGTTAAAATTGTTGATTCTACAGACGTGAAGCAGCATCCATACAGGATGAATCCTCTCAAGCAGTTATGTTTGAATAAAGAAATTCAATATTTTCTGGAAAATGTTTTTATCCAACGAAGTAAAAGTAATTGGAGTTCACCTTGTATTCTTGTGCAGAAACCAGTAAATACTTTCCTCATGTATGCTGACTATAAAAAAGCGAAATTTCACCAAAACGGATTAATTTCCAATACCAAGAATCGACAACTGCATTGACAAAATTGGAAATACAAAATATTTAAGCAAGTTTGACCTTTTGAAAGTATTCTGGCACATTCCACTCACGGAAAGAACAAAAGAAATTTCGGCATTTACAACTCCAGATGGACTTTATCAATATAAAGTGATACCGTTCTGTTGGAAAAGTTCTCCCTCAATATTTTAGCGCTTAATAAAAATGATGACATCTGAGCTTGATAGCTATGATGCGTATATCGATGACGTAATCTGCAAAGATACCTTGGAATACTTGGCTTTGATACTGGCTTTGCAACACTTTGAAGTGCATACTAGTTCAGCTCCTTCTCAGATTAATGTATTCAGTTATCACAACCGTCTTACTTTCATTAACAAAATGGCTGAAAAAAATGTGAGATTGTCAGGATGGAATTTGATTTTGCAGAAATACACTACTGACATTGGCAATATCAAAGGAAAAGATAATGTGCTTGCAGATGCACTTTCACGTGTATAGAAGTGATGTATTACTTTATTTTTTAAAATATATTTTGTATCATTCATATCTTCGTATGTACATTTAATGACACACGTTTGACTAATATCTAAAAGAAAGCTTTATTATATCTTTCTTTTTCTCTTTGAGGGGAGGTATTATGTATATTGTACATTAAAGTTTTGTCCATCATTTTAGATTGCAAGAGTAATTTTGTGAACAACATATTACATAGCTAACTTATTGTCTTAAGTTTTTATATAAAGGTTGATTACATCATTATTCCTATTTGAGCATTATCTAGAGCAGGGATGTCAAACTCAAATCACCACAATGGCCCAATGAGAACTAGAACATTGGCCTGAGGGCCACATCACTGAAACCTCTTTATTTGCATTATAAATTATTTTACAAATTCCAGGTGCTTGAGGAAATAACTCAATGGGCCTCATGTTTAAGACCCCTGGTCTGGTGGAATCAGTCTTTTAGATGTGTTCAGTTATAATTTGCAAGGATATATTTAAATTATTCAGTGTATCACAAAGTGCTCATTAACTTTTGGACTAAATCACTGCTTTCAGATTATTGTGAATTCATTCATAGACATTTTGGATTATATCACTGTGATACAGCAAGACTGTTAGCACATCAGCATATTCCAGGCTATTCGTACATCAACACTTTGTAACTTAAAATTTTTTATTTTACTTAAATTTTACCGTTTCTCACACAATCCATATTTGACAACCAAAATGATATTCTAATATCGATTTATTCATGATCATATTTATAGTCCCTTAAAATATAATAGTAGCTGTGGCATGCAAGTTGCTTGAAATTTAGAATAATCCAAATGTGATATAAGCATGTGCACATCATACTGTAAGGAATGATTTTGGAAACATAATTTTAAGTTTTCCAATGCTTACGCCAAATATGACCTGTATCATATCTACCCCATTGAATGGCCTTAATGTCAGGATGCTATCCATCAAAATTTTCAAATTATGTTCAGTGTCTTTGTTTTGTTTCTTAAAACAAGCCTTTTAGAAGTTCTTCAATCTTTCGTATATGCTTACCCTGTTTGATGGTTAAATGGCATTAGTTTTTTCAAGAACCAAGTTTAAGGTTTTTTTTTCTTATGTCCACTTATTTTGATATGGCCTTCGAGTTCATGTCTTTAGTTGACCCCTTGATGCACTTTATTTGAACACAAAGGCCAAACTGATTGTTTCTGATTACATGTTTAAGATTGCAAACAGCAGATATTACATATTGATTGGAGTATCTCAGTTTCCAGTACTAGTTATTTGCCATGTTTCTGTTTTGTAATATGGATGGCACATTCTGCTGATTTCATTATAAATTTGGCACTGTGATCAAAATTATATGCAAATCCAAAGACTTGTCGAGTTGCTCTACGCTCATATTGATTCACTTTCCATGTCACCAATAATCTGCAATAGCTTAGGGGTTGGTGGGGTGCTTGATTAATATTTTTTAAAAAATAGTCTCGCCATCAGCAGTCAAGCTAGTCTTGAATTTTAGGGAAAGTGAGAACTGAATAAGAAATGTAATATATATGTCTGTGTGCTTTACATCTCTTATTCTATTACACAATACGCATATTGGCATTAAGCATCTCTTATTCTTATTACACAACATGCACATTGGGATTAAACATCTCTTACTCTATTACACAATATGCACATTGGCATTAAACATCTCTTACTCTATTACACAATATGCATATTGGCATTAAACATCTCTTACTCTATTACACAATATGCATATTGGCATTAAACATCTCTTACTCTATTACACAATATGCACATTGGCATTAAACATCTCTTACTCTATTACACAATATGCATATTGGCATTAAACATCTCTTACTCTATTACACAATATGCACATTGGCATTAAACATCTCTTACTCTATTACACAATATGCACATTGGCATTAAAAATTGGTTTTAATCAATATTTTATGTTCAAGTAGAAAATTCTGTGTTGTGTTTAACACATTTTGTAAGTGCACAAATGTATCATGTTCATGTGTTGTGCATTATAGCCATGACTTGAAAAGAGCATAGTAGTAACTATACATTGTAATCATTTCAACTGATAGGAATAACAAGATTATATTATTTTAACTTCAAGTTGGTAAAATTGCTTAATCATCTACCACTTAAACAAGAAAAGTTTAGGTTTTTTTGTTTAAAAATCTTGCTATAAAATAAAAAAGGGCACGTTTCATACAATTATTGTCAGTTTTGAAAATTACTTCTATTTTTTGTTGTGCAATTTCAAACAGAGATGTATGCATCTGATGAGTAAAAACTTCTTTTGATTTTTCAGTGAAATACTTAAAAATTTCCATTGCATTCCATTTTTTTCATTGCGTGTTTTAGTCATACCTACCTATAATCCACTAATCACGTTCTACAATAGCTGGACCATTTATCAGTTATTTTATGAATGGTGAGCTGTATACTGTTTTATTTGTTGGCACTTTTAAAGGCTTTAATGAGTTTCCGTATCCCCCATAGAGTGGGGTTTTTTTTCAGTAACAAATCAAAAAGAATTTTTAAGAAACAAACTATTAATTATTCTTGTTCTAGGGCTGCTCATTGCTATTTGCATTTTATTATTTTACGATGTGTCATACTCATAATGTCCCTGGAGCTCGTCCCTTTGTTTTCCTTCCCCGTATATTTCTTTATGACATATTACTTCCTTCCTCAGACACTAGGTCTTGCAATTGGTTTCTATATCACGGTCCCTAAATTTTAGTGATCTTGACCAAGGATCAATCTATTGTATCATGTGAGTTATATGTGTATTCTGTAATGTTTTAATTATGTAGTACCATGTTTGTGTTAAGAATGACCATTTTATATATTTTAATTTGCATTACATTTTTTTTATCTACTTTGTTTATTTGCGTACAAAAATAAAGTGTCCGGTGTAATAGTTGTATAAAATTAGGTGTTGTGATGGTTCTCTGGTTTTGGTCTAGTTATTATTTTCTAATAATGACGAGACAGGTGTTTTTGCACATAGTGTGTGTATGTATATATATATATATATACACACACACAGACAGAGAGAGAGAGAGAAATTTCATTTCATCACTGTATACATATGTAGTTCCCCCATCCATTTCCCCATAGTAATTGTATACTGTGAAGGGCTAGAAATCACTTGTGTCATGATTAACATAACTAAATACAAAACACTTGGCAAAGACGGATTCGTTAGTGACGATAGCAGCAATCTTCTTGTCCCACAGATTAATTACCTATCAGATGTAGTAAATACCTAATACGAGAGGGAGATAACTAGGTTACCGAAAAAGTCTATAAAAATGGTTTACAAGTCCAAAAAGGCATTCTGTATTGGAAAATTGGTTGTGGTCACTGTCCAATGCTTCCTTCAAGCTATTCAGTCTTCATCAATAGTCTTATGTGTATATAATAAGGGCGTTTTGCACAAAAGAAAATGGCAGTTGATAATTTCCGATATTTATTCTGTTGGGTGGGTCTTGCAAGACATGATATGTCTACCAGTGTTCTTAAGTTTTGGAATTCTTGTCAAAAAATTTTGAAACTGGTAGACATTATGATATCAATGTTTACCAAGAAAAATAAAAGTACCAGACACAACCATAATCAATTTGTATTTTTTTTTATTTTTGAATTTTACATCCTGTGAGAGCCTGAGGCTTGTACTTATGGCACAATACAGAACATTGGCTAACTTTATCTGTACACACCATATACAACCCAACTGTACAATATCTCATAATAATGATGCAGGACATCGATTAAGCTACCTTGCCAACAAAGTACATAAAGACATTAACTACAGCAAAACCAGTGAAGTGACTGAAGGGTTTGACACCCACCCACCCCACCGTATGAAAGAAGCAAATTCTTCAAATTGTAAAGGTTATAGACACAAAACATTTTAATGTCTTTCGTAATGAGGTTTTGTAAATGAGGAAACCAAAATTTCAATGTTTAATTCTACTGTTTACATGCTGAAAACAAGATTTCAGACTTTGTTTTTAAAGGTCTGTCCCATGACCTCTAATCTCCTGAAAAGTGAGAAGGATACCAAGACTATTCTGACACGGAAATCATGCCAATTCCAAGAGATACATTATAAAGAATGTCATTCAGCAGAAATCAACTTGTACATGCCTAGCTGTATGATCAGCATAGATTAATTCTGAATGTGACGTCTCCAAATTTACTTTTATATACAGTAAATCTGTGACAACTCGATCATCCACCATTTGAGCAAATGATACAACTCCAATACCTTGCACAGTCTGAATATACAACTTTTTCTTGCCTGTAATACTAAAATTAAGTAAAAAAAATCGAATTTTGGTCCACAGCACCTAAAGCTCGATATTACACAACAATAAATTGGATTATGAAATTAATCTTTAGCGAACTTGCACAATGGAAACTTTAACATACCTTAAACCCCTGAAATTTGTATGCAAAGAGTGTTACAACTGATATAACACCCTCAGTTTGAGTGCTCAATCACAGCTCCAGCCAAGTGATATGACAGACTGATCTTTCCCTGGAATAGATGTTTAAGTTTTTGTCTGCTCAAGATTTGGTATGGTATGTGTACACAAAAGTACATTTTTATTTTGGACTAAAACATTCCTCAACATCAATCCAGTATTCAAGATGCACCTGCCACTTTTATTTGTTGAATGTAGACTGGAACAATGAAAAGGATCGTGAATATTCCAAGAAAATTTCTCAACCCTAATTAATTCATGGTAGTGAAACAACCTTATCCAACAACAAATAAAAAAAGGAAAGAAAATAAAGAGAAAAACAAGCACACTAAAAACCCCTTCAATAATTCAAAGTGCAATGACAAAAACACTTCTTGGAGATTTAATCACAATTAGTGAAACCATTTCAAGCAAAATCAGAAGCTTCAAATTTTACCCATAAATAGCCCAAATCAAGTCCATTTTCATTAATACTTGAAAAGCCTATTTCTGTTTATTGTTGACTACATGCTACAAATGGTTTTCCAGAGTAGGAGGACTGTCAGTGGCCAGGTAGTCTAAAGTGCTCACCATTCCAGATCACTGCCATCTCACCTCTTTCTGCATGGGTTCAAGTCTCTGACTTAGCTAACATGTGTATGTGAGAAAGCTTGCAAGTAGCTTCTCGTGGGTTGGTGGTTCTTCCTAGGATTTCCCCCCCGTTTTTCCTCCACGTTATATTGGCCACCACATGTAGACTATCTGGAACTGAAAAATGGCATTAAACCACACAACAACATCCATTGAATAGGCTTTTGGTTTTCTTCCTTCATCATTCAGCACCAAATATTGTATTGCCAAATCATTACATAAACAAGATGTAAACATTACATCTGTCCCTGCCAACAAGGTATGGCTGAAGATAATTAGAGCAATGGCCATGAACCGAACTGGTACAATAACTCAAATAAAGTTTGACATTAAAAAAATCAAAAAATCAATTCAGACCAAGGTTTGATTTCTATATTGTGGGTCCCATATTAAATCTGACAAAGTTCCAAAGTGCCCTTCAAACATTCTGAAGGGAATCAAAATTATGTAGCTTCTGTGTTCTTGACAGTCAACACTAATATTTGGACTGAAAATTAAAAATACTGTGAAAATCAAACCAGATATAAATCTTGATATCGGGCCTTGGACAAATCTAATTTACATCCATGATGTCATTCAAAGGTTACTGTGCAGAAAGAAAATTCATGTTGCAAGGCAAACTTCAGTATAAAAATGTGGTCATAACCCATTTAAATTTAGCTCCGAGGAAAAGTTGTAAATCAAACTTGATCTCCGTCTTCCTGACATTAAGCTTTATAAAATCAAATTTAAATCCAACAAGTCTTTCATAAAGCTAATGAGCAGAAATGAAATTTGTGATTTGATGAGTAACGAGACATTTAGACTGATATACAGCCTCTCAACAAAATATGGCACTGTGATAAAACCCTAACGACAAGTTTGCAATGTTGGAGTATAATTTAAGAATATTCATAAGATTTAAGTACTGCAAACTAAATTAGCAGAACATTTAACGACTTTGACAACTCCGGTACTAAAATTAATGCCAACAGATCCTTATTGAAAAATGCAACTTGGTCCATTTTTTATGCAAGTACTTTTCAATATTAGGTATACAGAATATCATAGACTTTCTGAGATCAAGGGCATGCAACTCATTCTATACTAGGTGTGGAGAAAAAAAGATAATGATACATCCATGTAAAATCATACAATTTTAAAAGTGTACAAATAAAAAATATATTGTTTGCTACTGATGTGCATATTCGGGAAGGGTTTGTTTTGGTGTGTGTGTGTGGTAATTATTAATGTGTCTTATATGTGAAGAAGAAAAAGGAATACAAAACAATGTATAGAGTGGGATTATCATTATCTGCATCCAAGACAACCAATCTTGTTGATGTTGTAAATATACAAATTGACATACCATTATGAACCTGTACTCAAATGCACAAAACTAAAATGTACAACAGATGAACATAAAGTTTGAATTTATTACAAACACATTTAAGAAAATAGGGTTGTCCTCAAAATGTGTGTCACTTGTGGACCTCCTTTTCATTGGCATGTTATACAGTGTCAAATGGTTATTTGATTTTGATGCCTAACAAGAAAAATAATTGTATTAAAGACCTGCACTTTATCTAAAATACTGGCAAACCTAGCTCTCTAGAAGAATGGATCAAAGGCAAAATGTACTTAGTGCTGACAAAAATGTAACCAACTTATAAAGAGGTTGTCATTTTTTAAAATTTTTTTTTGTAAATTCCTAATTCTAAACCAATGCTTGCCATGTAGGCAGTGTGCAATTTCACAATTTAAGATTTCAATATTTGCAATCAGCAGTTATAAGATTGTTCTCTTTTGTAAATTCCTAATTCTAAACCAATGCTTGCCTTGTAGGCAGTGTGCAATTTCACAATTTAAGATTTCAATATTTGCAATCAGCAGTTATAAGATTGTTCTCTTGAAATTTAATGTTTTTTGAACCCAAATTAATTACTGTTATTCCAAATAGATGTTATGTGCAAACCATATATTCTAAATTACTAAAATATGTCACTTATAAAGTGATATGCAGATCAAATGAAGATTGTGAAGAAACAAAATGTATTGTTATATGATATGTATTGTACCATAAAGATTACCAAGCTATCAAGTCCAAAAGATGTCTAAAACGGCATCTAGTCTTCAAAGTCATAAATAGGATAAAATGGCTGTTTTGATACATAATGCAGGTTACATAAAACAAATCATATCGTATATAACTTAAATAAGGCAATCAATTTCTGAGAAATCATATCCTTATATTTTCAACTTTAAAAAATATGCTATCACTGTCAAGAAAACTAAAACATAATTCAGGCCAATGATAATTTTTGTTACCTCAATGACAAGTTTTATAAATGATAATGAAAAATTTCTTGCAATAATTCCATGACAATGAAAGGGGCAATAAGACTGCAAAATTATGGCACTAAAAAAAGGTGCAGTCCTTGCCATTTTGCAGTGCAAGCTATTTCACTATCTGAAATATATTTATGTGTGTTGGACTAATCTACATATACACACATCTGTACATTCAGATGGGGCAAATACATGTACTATGTTTTTTTATTTTACTAGGCTCAAATTTATCTCCAATGCTTGATCTATATGGAATAAACTACCAAAGTAAACAAAATAATCTATTTTGTCAGTTGGCTTAAATATCTACAGATATTTACATGACAACAAGGATGAGAAATTACAGTATATACAAGTATTTACAGGTATTTAACAAATGATGAGCAAATAAAAACTCCCTTAATACCAGAATCAAGTCGATCTTAATTCTGTCTACAACATGTAAAACAAAATGAAAAAAGAAGTCATACATATTATGTAATGATTCGGCTGCCTGTTTCATGTGTGTCCCATAACCTACAACACACAAAATAATGACACTGATGAAGATCATGAATAATGATGCGCTTCTCCACCTGACGAGTGTCTCTTATGTTTCGATTTTTTTCTACATGGATGTCGTTGTGAAGAGGATGGTGAGAGGGTCTGATGATGCTGACTGGAACTGTAGCTCTGGCTGGACTGAGAACTGTTGCTGTAACCAGAGTATTGTGACCGAGATCCTGCGTCTCCTTGGGAGACATGGTGAGGGTGATGGTGACTGGGTATGGACTGTTTTGTGTTGGGTACAGTTCCGAAACTTGACACCAATCGATGACTGTAATCAAATACTTGCTGTTGAGCACTTACTGCCCCAGATCCACTGAAAACCCCTGCCACAGTGCCACTGCTCCCAAGAGAACCAAAGTTTATGCTATTGTAACTGTTAGGCACTTGAGTGGGTGGAGCAGATATCAATGCAGCTTGGGGGACAGGCTGAGACAACGGGTGAGGAGAAGCTGCTGAAATTCCCTGCTGGTTTGGCACAGGAGTAATTACTGGAGGGAAGTTCTGTTGTAACCCTGTCACATGGCCATTCAGATCTAAAATAAGCAAATGAAAGTCCTTCAGCAAACTTTCTTCTATACTGATTAATTCATTCCAAAATAAAATATCAAGCTACAATGCACTGAAAACCCCCCAAAACAAACGATGATATACTGAATTATGAAATGTACCAGAAAATGTGTCATTTTCATTTCTGGATTTGCTGCTGCCTTAACTGTAGTATTATCCTTCCAGACTCCTCTAATTTTCTCTATTTATTTATGAAAATGATATTTTCCTTCAGAAACTATACCATAAAATATCACTGCTCTATACCACTCTACTGCTCTATACCACTCTACTTCTTTTTTTCCTTTACTTCTTGAAAATAATTATTAATTGACAACATGCAGACGTATTATTTTGAAAATATACAACACTTGTTTATCAGGTATTTCCAGTGAGTGTGATGGAAAAGATTTAATAAGATCAGGTCCCAAAATAAGAGTTGGAGGACAATGATAAAAGCTAGATGTTGTTTCTAGCATCTTTCTTCTATTTAATTAGGGTCTAGGCCACATATTTTGTTCTAAACGTCTTGTATATGCTGATATATTGCCACAGAATATATTTCTATCATTCAATGACTGAATTTTTGACAAGTCTATTAGACAAATGTTCACTCCTTTTGTCTTGTGCCTGATGACTACTAAGTGTTTAGACAATTAGAAAAACACAATGACCAAACAACTGCATGGGATAATTATAGACATCTCATATCCAATGTCTGATATGTCAAGTTATAAAATGGTCATCTGAGTTTACGGACTGGTCATGTGCAACAAATGTGTGTTTTTAGGATATATATCTGACACGTGCAGGTTCTATCAAAATGTAGGTATTAATTCAAATGAAACATGGAATAGCTGCATGCAACTAATGCCAAATTTGAACAGCTCATGCATGTGCAGATATTTACCACTTGGTGATGTGCTTATTCTGCTGGTGTAAGATGTGCAATTACTCTTATGTACATATTATTGCTCATTATTTAATCCAGTTGACATATTCATTTGCTGATAACACATCAACATTAAGAGATATTCCCATACACAATTTAAATAATTAATTGATCATGTGAAGTGTCTGTGTTGTTCTGTATCAACCTGGATTGAGTTTGGATGCCTATACTTTTGGTGTTTCACAAAGTGAATCAATCAGCAACACTCAGTTCTGACAAGCAGTGATTATCTTCTCAGGACTGGAGAAAAAACGAACTAGCAATCAGAACTGAATGAAGCATATTTCACTGTTTTACAAACTGGAACTATACGTCTTCAAATTCAAAACAGACAAGATACAAGTAACAGAAAAAAAATTGCATAAAAGGTGGCTATTAACCCATAAAGTGCTATATGGTTTTGTTGTACAAGATCCCTCAAAGCTGAATTGTTTGAAAAATTAAAATAAAAATTACCATAAGCTTTAAATTGGCTATATTTTAATTACTGTACATACTAGACACACAAACCCTGTATGAAAAATGATTTTTGGGGAACTTCATTATAAGCATCAAGTCACCCATGCAACCTGACCATATCTACACTTAAGACGTCAAATTACGTAGTACCCTTATATTCCACCCAAACTTTTGTTTCCTTTCTGATAAAAACATTCAAGTATGTCTAAAATGTATTGAGTGGTTGAACCATACATGTTTATGTCCATTACAACTTTATATCAAAGTTGTGAAAATCACAGGTGTAGATTGGAGGTGTGTGATATTACCAATATATCAAAGTAGTTTTCATTGATATGTAGAACAGTACTTCTTCATTGTACTGGTATTCTGGTAGTTTCCATCAGAAAGGAATGTATGAAAATTCCAGAGTAACCTTGTTACAAATTTAATCAACACAAATCTTTTTTGATACTACATGATTTTAATTTATTTTTAATTCATAAAACAGTTGTATATGTCATAAATTTATTTGGATTATTACAACTATATATTTATGATTCTTTAATCACATGTTTGACATGTGGCTCATATGCCAAAGTAATGGCCACATGGGATGTTGTTAAGATATTTGGGCCAAATTTGATTTGGGGAAAAAAATCTTAATAGATTTTTAAAAAATGTCATTTTAGTTATTTAGAGGCAAGTTAATATGTTTAGTACATGTATTTTTTGTAAGAATGCAAATCAGCCCAAGATTTTCAGGAGAGAAGTTTGTTTTCTGTTCAAAATTATTTAGTTTTATATAATTTTTTAAGTTCAATAAATATTTTCTCATTGCATATTAAGTGTTTTTTTTTTGACTTACCCTCCTTGATAAATAATTTGCCCAAGGGTAGTCATCCCACTCATTTTCCACCTCTCATATCAATAATGTAGCTGTGTCAATACTTCTCATCAACAAGCTCTCCAATGTCAGCACAATATCTCTCAGTGTGTTTCAGCTATAGTGTAAGCTTAACCGTCCCACTATACAACTTTTAGATTGCAGTTTAAACAGGAATTTACACATAGCAAAATAATCTGCTATAAGGTACTGACCATTCTTTGGGGGTGGGGGGGTGGGGGGTTGGCTGCGATCTTTCTTTTCCTTCTTCAAATGATATAATAAATCTAAAATGGTGTTATTTTGCTATAAATCGGAATAAGATATTTTTTGGCTATTGACAGAATTTTTTCGAAGTGTAAGGCCCGTGCCACCAACCATTAAATTGTTGGTCTTGAATATACCCATGCTTTAACATGGTACATATCACAGTATGTTCAGAAATACCACAGTACACCATGTAACAAAATTTTTCATTGTACCCAGCTCTAGTGCAAAATAAGTAACAGTTAATGAACATTCAATCCAGGAACATTACCAGTAAGATACCCCACCCTCCTCAAAACGTGTAATAAATATTAAAACAACTGCAGAGTTTCTTATTTATTGTAGTATGCATCTGTCATCTCATTCCCAATTGTGAGCTTACACAGATGTTCACATTTATTGTAGTATGCATCTGTCATCTCATTCCCACTTGTGAGCTTACACAGATGTTCACATTTATTGTAGTATGCATCTGTCATCTCATTCCCACTTGTGAGCTTACACAGATGTTCACATTTATTGTAGTATGCATCTGTCATCTCATTCCCACTTGTGAGCTTACACAGATGTTCACATTTATTGTAGTATGCATCTGTCATCTCATTCCCACTTGTGAGCTTACACAGATGTTCACATTTATTGTAGTATGCATCTGTCATCTCATTCCCACTTTTGAGCTTACACAGATGCTCACATTTCAAGCTCATTACCTAAGTAACAACCCAAGTTGATATGACGATCTATGTAGGTGGAGTAGCAGAGAAACTACCAGAAATCTTTGTAAGTTGAGGTCCCCCACACCTACCTCCAGAATTTGTGTTAAACTGTGCCAAATGGTACATGAGTGGCAACATTAACACAAAGTATAGAAACACCCAATTTAGCAAGCATTTAATAATTTTTCTTTAATTACTTCTTTGACAATAAATGTACAAGGTAGCTGCATCCCTAACTGTTTCTCAGCTGGTAAATATTCTTATTTGCTTCTTATCACTCCCCTTAAAAGAAGCCTGAGAATAATTTACTGGACCACACACATCTGTATAGTCATCAGTTCATTTACTATTTTATATACCAGCCAACAGACCATTGAAACTTAAGAAAGAAACAGGATTTTTTAAAATAGAGTTTTGTTTCATTTTTCTCTCTCAGATATTCTGACATTTTCTTACTACACTAATAATTCTCAAAGGCCTGTGGTTACACTGGTGCTCGAGGCCCCAAGTGGCCGAGTGGTCTAAAGCGCTTTCCATTACGGATCACTGCCATCTCACCTCTGTCTGCATGGGTTCAAGTCTAGGATTCGGCGAATGTGGATATGTGAGAAAGCTTGCCAGTGACTTCTCGTGGGTCAGTGGTTCTTTCCGGGGATTTCCCGGTTTCTTCCTCCACCATTAATACTGGCCGCCATGTATAGCCTATTGTGTGCTGAAAAATGCGTTAAGCCCCACAACAACAACAACAACAACAACACTGGTGCTCCTGTGTAGTGTGAATTTGACTTTCAGAACTGAATCCCCTTTCACAATCAGTTTCTTTATGGAAGCAGAAATTTCTGCAACTAAGGCCAGTATGAACAGATTAAGGAACTGGTGTTCAGGATATATATCCAAAACACAATGACCTGCAATTCATGCATGTTGTTCCTTGGATATTTCTGTTGATGAATCAGATTTTCTGCAAGGCCTAAACTGTAGTAATAAAAAACATGCCAATTATTTTTCTATCACTGCTTTCTATGCTATGCTCAGTTAGCAACAAACCATCTGATATTTCATCCTTCCTAGTTTTGCCCTTAACAGAGGATCTTAAAATTTTCTGACTTTTGTAAAGAAATCAGTTATCTTTTGTTTCAACAAGATACACATATGCCAAGCTTTAGACATTTTCCTAATGACCAATCGATGGATCAATTTAATATACTCTCAAGGAAACTATTAAACTGAAATGCCTCCATGTTTCTGCAATACTTCATCAGATCTCCATCATAAAGGTGCTTGTATTCAAACAATATTCTTCACTGATATAGGAATAGAGATCATGGAGACAAAGCAAAAAAATAATCTGACCAACATTTTTTTTTTTTAAAATATAAAAAATCGTGCATTAAGAGAAACTGGGGGAACCACAGATAACTTCCCCTATGTTTACTCCACTAAGATTTAAAAGATGCATGCTGCTCAATCATTTCTGTGAGAAACCTATAAGATTTTTAAGCTGATGCTGTGGTAACCATATTGTATATAAGCAGACCTGCCAACTCTTATGATTTTGCCGTTAAGTCTTACGAAAATTACCGTTAAAATATGGACTTACTGCATACAAGCAAAAACTAAAAATGATTGTTGCTGAAAAATCTGGATAACTGGTTCACAGGTGTTATTAGAATTAGTAAAACTAGTCGGGGTGTGTGTGATTTAGATTTTTAACGTAGCTTTAACAATTTTTCAGTCGTATCGCTACGATGTCTGCAGTGTGATAGTTTATAGACAGGGAACCCGACTAACTTTACAGCAGCATCCCAGACACTTTAAACTGCACCTATTTGTCCATGCAAAGAGTCTGCATGATCAAACTGTTAACAGAATTTTTTTAAAATGGCATCTGGAAAGCTATGTATGTTTAAGACGAAAGGGAAAATAAGCTTCTAAAAATTGTTAATAATCAACACAGAAGAATAAAAAGGAGTATTCAGATTCTTGTGAATAAAAGCTGGAAAGGACACAATTACGTTCATTGGACATCACATGCC
Organism: Megalonaias nervosa; assembly: GCA_016617855.1. Taxonomy (NCBI): domain Eukaryota; kingdom Metazoa; phylum Mollusca; class Bivalvia; order Unionida; family Unionidae; genus Megalonaias; species Megalonaias nervosa. The sequence goes on from JAECUM010005602.1 coordinate 26,254, forward strand.
AATTTGAGTATGTCTCGTGGTGGAAGATATGATTGCTGTCGTCATGTGAAATGGAAAAAAGGATTTCCAAGAATTACATCAAGCTGAGAGATAGCAACAAGCCACTGAGTTGCATAGGGTTTGGAACTAAAGTCTGTGCAACTGTACTAGTGGTAAATAAAGTCTACGTGTACTTTACAAACTTTTCATTTGAACATGATGTTTAAAGTCGCTGCGTCGATCTTTTATTTATGTTTTCCAGCTTTACAATAGCAGTCATTGATATTTTGTTACACCTTACTGAAAACTGGTCAATCTTACAGAGAAAAATCAAGTGCCTTACTGAGACGGACTTGTCAGGGTTGGCAGGTCTGTATCAGATTAGCACCATTTTCATTTAGGACCAGTGAGATATCATAACAAGTCTTTTAGTGAAAACCCCATGTTGATACATCCATTCAGAAGTAGTAACAATAACTAGTTTTTCAGGTTGGCTGCTTGGGTGGACATATTGGACATGAGAGAGACAATGTTTTCACATAGGACCAACCCGATACCGTAAGGTCTTTTAGTGAACACCCAAACAGAGCTAAAAAAAAAGATTTATGCACCAAATCCATGGACATAACAACTCAAAAGGCTGTCAATTCATTATTCAATTAACAAGATATTCAAGATGGCTGCCATGGCAGCCATATTGGATAACAGATGTGCACTATTTCAATTTAAGACCAATCAGACATGATATGAAATCTTTTGTGAAAGCACATTATCAACATCAACAACCATCTAGGAGGTGTAGCTATAACAAGCTTTTAAAGATGGCCACAGTGGCTGTCTTCTGTATGTCTGAACTGCACCAATTTCGTTTAGGACCAACTGACAGCACAAGGAGTCATTTAGTGAAAACCCAATTTCAATATGAACCTCTGTTCCAGGATGACTGTTGTACATGATGCCAGATTGGCACCATTTTCATTTAGGATTAACCAGACATTATAAGAAGTTTTCTGGTGAAAATCCCATATCAATATGACTTTCTGTTTAGAAGTAGCAATACAAAATGTTCAAGATGACTGCCATGGTGGCCATACATTTGCATCAAAGACCAACTAGATATCACAAGAAGACTTTCTGTGAAAATCCCGTGCCGATATGACTATCCATTCAGTAGGAGTATAGATAACAAGATTTAAGATGGCCACTGTGCTTGCCATATTGAATCTCTGACCAACAGCATTTTAATTTAAAATCAACTAGACCATGGGATGAATTTGTTTTTAAAGTTTCATGGAAATCTTCCAGGTAGTTTAGGAAGGAGTAGTAATTAACTTGTACCAACAGAGACAGAGAGAGAGATGACACACCATCCCATAAGCTCTCCTGGTCTACGACTAGTAGTAACTAAAAAAGGGTCGGGGATACAGTACTTACGGCAGTCTGCAATAATGGACCCCGACTACCACATTATAATGAGGAAGAGCTGTACTTACCTGACATCATTACTATGGGTTAACACATACTGATGCACCACTTTGTGAAAAAAAAAAAAATTTCAAATATAGTGAACATAAACACATACATTTAAAGCAAAGACTAGAAAGAAACTGATTAAAACAAAACCCCAATAGACGTGTTTGGGCTAAAAGAAACCCCAGGTCAATAACAAAGACAAATTTTGCTGAGCATCCTGACACCCAGGTAAGAGCACAATAGACCAAGAAAAGAGAGTAAAATGTTCTGTACAAATTAGAGGAGGGAATAATTAGCCTGAATTGGGGACTTATGGCAGCAATGCAACAGTAGCAGATAATGTATTACTACTAACAAAAGTGCAACGTTTTAATAAGAAAGCCTACACTGGAACAAAAATAATCTTACTTGGATAAAAGTTATTTATCTGTGGCTGTGCAGCTGGAAGCTTGGAAGTTGGGTCCACTACTGATGATGTGGCAGTTCCATTCTGTTGTCCTGTCTGTCCCAAAGCAGCTTGGAGCTGTTGTGAAGGAAATGTGGGGATGGACATGAGGGAGGGGATTCTACTGCCACCAAGGCCATTTGGTGGCTGCTGCTGAGGGGTAGCCGCCATTGGAAGCTGATGCTGAGGTCCTGAGGGACAGGCCAAATTGGCAAGCTGAGAGGTCACTCCTTGGGGCTGATGGAAACCCAGTTGGGGCATCTGCTGGGAGGGTACCTGTGGTAAGGGATGAGGCAATCCCGAAGTCTGGAATGTCTGCAGGCTGGACTGACTTGGGGTTGTACTGCTTGCTGCTTGTTCTGGCGTTTTGTCTGACAAAGAAATGAGAAAAGTTATGCATACTTATCATGATAAATCATAACACTTTTTATATAAGGAATCAATCACACAATATAAAAAATGTGCACCATATATCTTTTTATAATTTTATTTTGTCTTTACAATTTCTGGGGGGGATACATTTTACAGAATTTTAGCATTTGTACCTTCATGTTAACATGTATTTAGACGGAGTAATTCTTCTTCAGTTTTAGTGCAATTCACCTTTACATTTCTGAACAATTTAACTGGCAACAGGTATCCATTTTATGCTGAAATGCTATTTGACACTAATACATACGTATGTAACACAAATAACAGCAAGATTTTTTAAAACATTCAAAGTTGCTGAATTACCACTAAAAACCATTTCCAAAATATGCCATAAATTGTTATGTCAATTTGCAAATCAACTGCACTGCATGGATGAATATGTACCAAGCAAGCCAAGTCTTAAACTGGTGCTTCCACACATTCTGTAAAGCTTTCACCATTTGATGACTTTTACAACTGCTGAATTCCTTTTACAGGATAAATTTTGCCCTTAGAATATTTACAGCACATTGAAAAACAATTTTACTACTATTAAACATTATATTACTTCAATATGTACTATTAAATTATCTGAAAGTCAACTACTGAATAAAAAGACTGACAAGGAAGCATTTATCCATTCATCTATGCATCTACATACAAACATACAGCATTTGTATAATCCATCTAATCAGCCAATAGAATACAAAATGAAAACAGCACATGCACATTCATTAAGTTGTTGTAAGTTATGTTTTCTAAATATCATAATTCCTAATCATGCATACAAGAGAAACAAATAAGTCTTCAGTTGTCATGGTGTGGTAACAAAATATTTCAAAAAGCATGTGACAAATTCTGTACCAATTCATTAAATGATGTATTTCTTGAAATCATAACTTTTCCATCTTCTTTAATCCAACCTTTCACAGTAAAATATTTCTTTGAAACTGTATTTGGAATATGATATATTCAAGTACAATCTTCAATGCTTCTATATGCACACTTTAAACAGTTCTCCAGGATATAATTGCACACATCCCCAACCCCCACCCCATTTAAAAATGATCAAGTGAACAAAAATTGGCATAAGCATTTGCTCTTCAACTAGCAGTGTGGTTTTCATGACCCACTGATCTGCCTAGCTGCCAAGGTCATTACTACAGTTGGTATAGAGGCAGACTACCAGAGCCTGATGCTGCTGCAGCCAAATAATTACAATTTAGCTGATGACTTGGGAATTGTTTTTAGATATTTTCCTAATAATGGACTCAATTATATACTAAAACCATGCATATAATCATAAAAGCTGTAACCACCTTTTGTCAGTGTGACTCTTTTATTCTACTGATTTCCACAAGAATGACAAGAGAATTCATGAACTGAATGCAGAACACTATTTGTAAAATTTGTCTGTATTTATTTCAATGTCAAATTTGTATGCATAATTACTTACAAATGTTTAAATGGTCATTATATTCTACTAGTTCTGAAGAGACTGTTGGTGATATTTCTAAAAACAGTTATGTTTTACACAATGACTAATACACATTGCTTGCACACTTTGGACACCTCATTCTGCCTTTTTTTCAAACATTGTTGGTCATCAGTTTATCGATTTTGCTCTATAGTTGATTGCACTTTTTTGCCACTTATATTCGTAATAATTATGCTTATACCTCTTGGGGAGTTGGCAAGTATGAACTTACAAAAAAGCAGTTCAGGTTCACATTTAATATAATTTCCCTTAGATGGGTTATCCGGGGAAATGATTAGGATCAATAGGTACATGGCTGACTTTTCCTAAAATTGTGACAGCTTTAACTGTGATAATAATGCATATATATTCCTACACACAAGTGTAATGCCCAGATGAGCTTTCTGCATAGGGCACCCTGCGCCTGTGTGGACATCAAATAATCATAATTATTATAGATTTACTGTTCTATGTGCTGAACCATTATTTCTTATTCCTGCCACTATCTGCTCCATTCACCTTTAAACATATCAGTGGGCAATAGTGACATGCAAGGGCAAATTACCTACAAACTACTTGCCAATGTGGTAATGTGTGTGACTGGTATTATGAATACTATTTATGAAATTAATTCATTTTTTCTTGAAGCCTTAACTAAAGTAGGTAATAAAACAAACTCAAGTATCTGTTCCTCACTGCTGAGGGAAAACCAGGTTTCCTATATCCACAACACCTTGGAGCATTCAGTTTGATTTATTCTGTGTCAGTAAGGCACAAAATATTGGTAACTATGATCTTTGGTTGCAAAGGTGTGGAATAGTATGCATACAATTATCAAGCTTTATGACTTCCACATGAATAATGCTGAAGAAATAAACTTGAGGCACAGAATTCAAAACTGAAAGAATGAAATATGGGTCAATGAAAGCAATTGTTTGGATAAAAATCAGTACTTAAAAATGCATACCTAGGCAACCTTTTTGATTAAATGTGGAATAGTAAAAAAAAAAAACCAAAAAACAAGAGTCCCATGGAGGGACTGCTGCTCTACTGTCTAAAAGGGATTTCCAGGAATTTAAGACGAGAGATTACTTCCTTTTAGTGAACAAGTGTTTAAACCACCGCTGACGTCCTTCAACCGTAACCAATTTTAAAATTAAATTCTATGATGGCGATCATGGGTATCAGACTGGCACCATTTCCAATCAGGACCAACTACGCATCATTGGTGCAAGCACAATATCGATATAACCAGTCATACAGAAGTATTAATAACAAGACTTTCAAGACGTCCACTGTGATGGGCATATTAGAAGTCAGATCAGAATTCTTTTCATTTCCAATCAACCTGACATAACAAGACAGCTTTAAGTGCAAACACCAATCTGCTATTCACTTAAGACAAATAGTGATAACAAGATTTTTGAAGATGGTGGTCATAATGGATGTTTGAGAGGCACCATTTTCATTAAGGATCAACCAGACATCACAAGAAGTATTTTAGTTTAAAAATAAACCATGCTGACATGCCCATTCATTCAGGAGGATTAGCCAAACAAGATTTGTACGATGACCATATTGGTGGTGCAAGTGGCACCATTTTCAGCTGGAATCAACTAGACATCACAAAACCCCCCAGAAAAAACCTGTCCCTTGAAGGCACTGATGCTCTACTGTCCATAAAGAATTTCCTGGAATTCAAGGTAAGACTATTTCTTCATTCGATTTGCCAAGTGTTCAAACTATCTCCGATATTCTTCTATGGTAAGATTTTCAAAATTATCTGCTGCAACAGCCATACTGTAAGATCAGCACTACTTTCATTTAGGACAAAACTAGACACCAATATACTTTTGGTGAAAATCCCATGCCAATATGACAGTTCATTCAGGAGAATTACTCACAAGATTTTCAGTATATTCATTGTGGCAGCCATATCGTATGCATGCAGGGCACCATTTTCATTTAGAACAAACTACATATCATAAAAAGCTTTTTGGTCAACAACCTATGTTGATATGACCATCCATTCTAGAGCAGTAATGATGAAGATTTTCAAGATGGCCACCATGGTGTCTATAGTGGATGTCAGAACTGTATTTTCATTTAGAACCAACCAGACATTAAAACAAGCCTTCTTGTGAAAACCCAATCTTGATATAATGTTTCATCTTGAAGTAGAAAATGGCTGCATTGCTGGCCATATTGCTGGTAAGATTGGTACCATTTCCATACAGGCCCAGCTTGATCATACAAATGTTTTGCATCACAAAATACATGCAGTTTAAAGCATCTTTAAGTACTTCTGTAAAGTTAATTTGGTTCCATGACCAACTCCACTGATCTAATATGAAACCCCAGTCCCAACCAACATGGTCAAGACAGTATCTGGATTTTACTGCAAATAAACCTATTTCCATAATTTGTGCTTTTATTTCTTAAGTCTGTGTTTTAAGGGTCAGTCCTGTAAGACTTGTGGCAAAATCGCTAGGGTTGGCAAATCTGCCATACCAGACGGAGGCTCATCAGACTACTACGTCATGAATGTTCATACAAAGCTGGTTCGTCCTCACAGGATAAAAGCGATAAAACCCACTCCAAACTGTAGCCTAGGGCCAAGAAAAAAGAATGGATGAAATGCTGTTCATGTACATGCCTTAACATGGGTGGGCTCAAACACTGATGGCAGGAATAGTACAAAAACCCTCCTCCATTTCATAGGTGCAAGTTAAAAAAAAGACTTCATGGATATTTGTATGAAATATATTTTTTCCTTATAAATATCTGCAACAACTGAACATGGATTTATTTTGATGACCTTGATGAAGCATGAAAATTCCATGTGCTAATGAGATGATTACTTTAATTAGGACAAGCTGAAGGCTATAATATGTGTATACATAATACAGATGATTGGCACTTGAAGCAAAATTCTTGTGCCAGTTATTTCAAGTGTGTTCACTGCCTGTCTTTCACCCAAGATTTTCTGCCACACAAATAATGACAATACTGACAATAGTAGAGGAGAAATGACAAGTATAAACTGGAGCTTTTTGTGATTGCAATGCAATTCAACCAATCACTACAAATGGGTCCATATAGCCTTAAACAATAGAGGTTGTTTTGTGAAACCAAAGTCTGGGACGATGGGGATTTCGGGGTTCACAAGTTCCCGAACTCCTCTAAATGATGACATGGAATGCTTGTAATGTAACTCCTTCAAAGTTTCATCACTACAATGCACCATCCCTTGAAAAAAATTAAGTTGACTGACATGGGCCATAATTCTGACCAAAATGGAGTACACAATACAAAATGTTTAATTTAAACTGCATCAGAATATCCTGAATGGTTCCTAATCTATGTTATCGCAAGTTACAGTCCCAAGTAAAATGTATAAAGTTGATTGACACTGGTCACAATTGTATCCAAAATGGTGCAGATGTGATAAAACACACACAAAAAACCCAAATCAAAATCGAGATGTTCTTAAGAAAAAATCTGTTGAAAGGTCCTTGAGCTATGATGATTGCAAGTAACATTCCGAGCTTCCATGTTAGACAAGATTGCACAAAAAGTGGCATAATTCTGTCCACACTAGAGAAGACCAAGCTAAATCCAAACAAGTTTACGTGCCAATATTCATACCAAATTGGATCATGTAATGTTACATGATCCTCAGACTATATCAGTTACAAACAACCATTTCACGTATTTATATTAGTCCCAACATGGTGCAAATGCTCCCACCAGGTCTTGGTTGATAGCCAGGCTCCCATTAGCTGCAGGTAACAAGCTAAAGAGATGGTAAGTAAGGTAAACTAACACTTTCCATTTTCTCTAAAACATGGCCATCATAACATTTTATAATAATTGCAAAGGAAATGCAGCTATATAATACACGTGTTCCAAAACTGACATTCAACTATTCTGAGTGAAAAACAGATCATGCAGCATGTATGCAACCTAAAATGAAGTATAGAATGCTACAATATTACATACATTGAAGGTGATACATGAACTAAAAGTGAAGCAGGGAATGGCACGGGAAAGACATACTGCTTCTTAACTCACCCTCACCCGTTGTCTTTCCTTTGTGTGATGAGAACAAAGCTTTGCTGGGTGGAGGAGGGGGTGGGGGGGAAAGTGATGATGATGATGATGGCTGGCTGTTGGACCGGTGATGAAGTTTCAAGTCTAGAAAAAGGATGAATATAACTCACAAAATGGCAAAAAATATGTTGCATTTATTTCACAGTGAATAAGGGACTTACATATAATGCAGACATTTAAAAAAAATGAATAAAAATGACAATAAACCCAACAGAAAGTCAAATATGCAAAACAAGTACTAGAATTCTAAAAATCCATTTATCACACATTACTGACATTACCTGGTAGACAGATTAGTAAGCATTAGTTATACATGTTAACTTACACATTCAAAGACTTGATCATATGAATGTAAAATTAAAGATTAATACTGTGAAAGAGCAGCTACTTTCTGCATTTGTCTAATTACACTTCAAACCTTACATCCTAATGATAAGAGTCAACTTCTATATCATCTGCTTCCACTGCTGTTCTACTTATTCCACTAACCTGATTCATATATTAAATCAGCACAAGCCTGATATACTGATCTTTAATGAATCCAATGACACCATTAATATGAAGATTTTCAACTGGACATGGAAATTGTTCCATTCCAATGATTACAAGAAATAACTGCAGGTATAAACTGTAAACAATCCCGCTAAGAGCTCATGTAAAACTATTCTTTGAACAGTTTATGCAGACAACTGTCACAGTGACAATTAAACTTTATGGCAGTCAGAGATAAACAAGCACCTTTCATGTATTACTTAAACGGCTGACATGTCAAGTCGTTTCAGGACTGCATGGGGGAAGCACATTAATAAGTATAAGTAAAGTATGCCAAGTGAAACAACCCAATTCACTTTAAGTTAGTTAATCAGGGAGATTTGTTTTGAAGAACTAAAGTTATTATGCACCATTTCCTTGAATGAGATTGTTTTTAAGCCATCTTTAATAAAGGTTTGTATCACTTCTCTGAACAGAGGTAATGTTTGAAGTCAGATTTAACTCCATATAAGAAAACATAAAGCATTATTATTTTGGTAGCTGGAATTATGTTAAAGTATGATTCTATCTTGAAGGCAAAATGCTGAAATGCAGCAGAGATTCAGGAAAGGATGAGCCATTAGCAAAATGAGCAAAAGCCTAGTAAACCTAGATTTTGGAACTCCAGGTGGATACATTTTAACTTTGCGAAGCATTGAAGCAGGGGGAGCATTTCATTTTTTGCACAAACTCGTACCTGCTATAATACGACATCTCACACTGAAAAATCACATTTTTCTTACACCCAACCCCTAACCTGGTCTTGTTTTGAAAAGCCAGATTTTCAGCAATTTTAGACCACCCCCCACCCGATTTCTTGACCACCTTGATACATAGCTGCCAACCCCCATGTACAAAAATACTGATTGCTTATGACAAAAATACTGATTTTCAGGACCAAATACTGATTTTTAAAAATTTCAATGCATATGTAACTACTTACAACATATACAACCATCAGTAAGGTAGGACAGTGCCTTACATAATTATTTAATGTCAAAGATGCATGTGTTGCACACTTGCACCTTCTGGACGGGCACCCTGTTCCATTCGTGTGCCCATTCAGAAGGTGCAAGAGTGCAACACACTCAAACACAGGCTGTTTATAGAAGCCTTTTCCACACCTTGTTTTTTTTTTCCAATTATTATCGATTCTAATGTACCAACTTTCATTGGTAATCTCAATTCTGTGTGGTTTTCTTACTGAGCTGTTTTCATTCTAGCATACGAGTAATCCTTTGCGATTTTACTGTCTGGAAAACACATGCAAAATAAATCGCCAGCAACACTAGTAACTGAAAGAGGAAGGTTCATTTCTAAAAGAAATTTAATAAACCGAACTTCCATCGAATTACATCAAGGTTCTCTCTGGTATTTATATACATCCAAGTTCAGGCTGAGTTGTCTATGATGAAGTAGCAAGCTGATGTTTATTAGCTTTTTCGTGCTCTTGTATTTCATGTGCGCCTCCATTCCCAATAGCGAAATCATATTACACAATTTCCAAAACGTAAAGTCTTCTCCTGTACTAGATGATTTCACAAATCGAAACAAGACGGCACAATTGTCCTTTCAGTTCTGTTTTCTTGACTTTTCTGGTGAAAATTCTGAATATTCTGCTTTCCTATTCAACATGATTAGAAGTTGAATATTACGAAGATGAGACACAGTGGTAGCGGTAACTGTTTGCGAAATCCAATATGGCAGATAGACAGGCATGGTAGCCTCGAATTCAAAGGAACCAATCATATTGTAGAACTGTATTCCTAAATACATGCGATACATTTCTATCAGAATGGAACCGGGTGCCCATTCTAAACTGAAAATTGCAAGGAAATTTTTTTATTATTTTTTTTTAAAATTAAAAAACATATTTTTTGCAGCAAAAAAAAGTAAACTTGTATTCAGGTCCAAAATATGGGACAAATACGGAAAAAACGGAACAGTTGGCAGCTATGTTGATATATATCAGTTAACATGTAGTACGTATGAACAGTAAACAGTCCTTCTTAGAGGTCACATAAAACTATCCTTGGGGCAGTTTATGCAGCTAATTGTCACAGAAAAAATTTAATGGTCAGGCAGTCAGATAAACAACGACCATTTCAAATATTTAATTGGCTGACAACAGTTAGGGTGATATGTTAAGTCCTTTGAAGACTGCTGTGGAGGAACCCATTATGCTAGTTCACAAAGGCGAAGTACTCAAAGTGAAACAACCCAACTTGCTTGAAGTTAGTTCAATTGAAGAAATGCGTTTAAGTACAAAAGTTATTACACATCATTGCCTTGAAAGAGAATGTTAAAGCCATCTTTATTAAAGATTAGTAAAGTTCTTGAACAGTGGCAACATTTCTTTCAAGTTGGATTTAATTTCATATATGAAACACTAAACATGGTTATCTCAGTAGCTGGAATACAGTTAAAGTGTGATTCATATCTGATGGCAAAATAAAATGTCGAAACACAACTGTGATTCAGGAATGAATGATCAGTGAATCGTGTGAAGCCCTGCAAAACTAAATTTCTTAACTCCAGGCTGACAGAGTCAGACTTTGTGTGTGTTTGTTTCAACACTTGATAGGTAATACGTGGCTTCCAGTGTATTTGGTGGTGGAAGAACCTGGGAAAAACCCTGGAAGAACCATTGACCTATGACAGCTGAGCAGAAGCTTCTGTGTAGGTTTCAAACCATTTTCTGCATATGATAGGCTACATGGTGAAGGAAGAACCTGGGAAGAACCACCAACTGACTAAAGCTACTGGGAAGCCTATTCACATACCCATGCGGGCTGAGCTCATGCAGAGGGGGTTCACATGACAGTGATCTGTAATGGCAAGCACCTTAGACCACTTGGGCCACCTGAGATCCCTTGACTATGTACAAGAAAGCAGTAAGGGGAAGAATTTAATTCTGTGCATATGCTGCAAACATCTTATCTACACAAGTCATTCTGGAGTGTATGACATCTGTTGACATTGATGAAGCTAACTGTATGTAACAATGGGACAAGAGGGAAAATACTTAAAACATAAAATTGAACATTCAGATTATTTTTCATTATTTCTGATTTCTTCTTATTATTTGTAATCCTAATCTTGTTAAACTACCAACTATTAATCAACCCATGCTTTAGAGGATGATTTTAGCTATGAAATACATTGAGTGAAAGACGATAATAAGCATATGTCAAGTTTACACATTTGTGTTGGAAGTAACTGCACTAACACCTGTACTGGTTGTTGTTGTAGGGTTTAATGCCATTTTTCAACACAAGATAGGCTATACATGGCGGCCAGTTTAACTGGTGGAGGAAGAACCCTGGAAAACCCCAGGAAGAACCACTGACCTACGAGAAGCTACTGGCAAGCTTTCTCATGTACCCACTTTAGCTGAGCCTGAGACTGAGACCACGCAGATAGAGGTGAGATTGCAGTGATCTGGAATGGTGAGCACTTTATAGACCACTCTGGGCTCCAACACCTGTGCTGGACAGAGGTGTTTAATACTATTGTATTAACTAAAAGCTTTTACTGAAACCCCCCTGACCTGAAAATATACTTTTAGAAGACACAAACACACACACAAAATCTGGGAATTTGGCAGGTAGGTTTTTATTGAACTTTAGATATTATACAATCACTTGGTCCTGGGTGGCAGAGTAGTCAATGGCATTCACATTATACAATCACTCACATCTCACCTCTGTCCATGTGGGTTCTCGTCTCAACTCAACTGACAAGGATATGTGAGAAAGCTTGCCTGTAGCTCCCACTGTGTCAACAGTTCTCCCTGGGCTCTTCCTTCACGAAAAATATACGCTGGCCATCATATATGGCCTAGTGGGTGCTGAAAAATGGCATTATCCTCACCCCCACCCCAAACAGACAAAGTCATCTCCAAATACATAGAGAATGAGTCGTCAACTGTCGGACTACTAAAAATCACAAATGGATCTATTCCAGAACTGAAGATTACATGCGAAATACCCCAACTCCATTTGTAAACAACAGTTTCTGGAGGGGTCTTATGTTCCAATGCCCCCCCCCCCATCCAAGAAGTCAAAATAAGACCATTTTTCTTTTGTTTTAACTGGTCAGTATTGAAAATATCTCTAAGCAAGAACAAGATCTACAAAACTGCCACTGTATCAGTCACACTGGATGCAAGATTTACACTAGTTTTATTTAGGACCTGCCAAACAACATCAAAAGTATTTTGGTTAAAACCCCATGTGAGAATGGCCATTCATTCTGGAGGTGAAGCGATAACAGTATTTTCAAGATGGCTCTCATACTGTCTGTGAGATGAGCACCATCTTCATTTAGGACCAATTACATCACAAGTGTTCTAGTGATAACTCCATTTTGATATATCATTCATCCACGAGTATCAATAACAAGTTATAATTATGTGAATTCAGTGCACGCAGCAAACAGAATAGACTTGCTAAAAAAGGTTAACATAATTCCAACTCCAATTCAACTTTGTGACCGACGACTGTTCCAGTAAAATATACATGGGACCCAGGGAAGGCACTTTTAATGTAGAATAGTCAACCATAGATGCATTTCAAAATTTTGTATTGTTTTCATACGAACTTTATGGGTAATCTGAGTACCCTAGCATACATTTTTTAAAAAGATGCTTTCCTGGGAACCATTTGTGTTTCAATGGAATAGGCCTGATGTTTCAAGCAAGTTTTAAAAACAAATTCATGCATTTCTACTGACATTGATTGCAAATTAATTTTATAATTAATACATTGCCACGTCATCAATCTTGACAGTATGCTTTATGGGTTAATTACAATGTGTGTGTGTGTATGTGTCAGAGGGAGAGACAAGTCAGTGTTATGCAGTTATCATCTTTGCTTGTTGAATAAGCTGTTTAAAGGTCTCCGATAACTTGCATTTACTTCTTGGTCCTGAGAAAAGCTTGAAAGAGTCCTGTGTATGCTTGAACAGTTAAAGCTAAAATATGGCTGAAAAAAGAAAATGTCAGAGATAATAGTCAATCTAAAAAGGAAATGGATGTATTTAATGTCAATCATTGAAGTAGTTAAGAAGGGTCTGCAACAACAAATTTGTGCCAATGGATGGATGCATGACAGGCAACGGAAAACAGGCCATCCATAAGTTCTTCTGGTCTATAACCAGAAAGGATAATAAAACCAACTCTAATAATTACTCATGTCAACAAATGGTTACAAAATTCCACCAACACTTCCCACAATGGAACAGCTTGTCACACTGACCAGAGTTGGAATTTTCCTCTTCTTCTGTGTCGTCCAAACCAAACTCGTGCTTCAATCTTTCCGCAAGACTCATTTGTTTCCTTGGCTCTTCCTTCTTTCCCCGCCGGTGGAAAATTGGAGACACAAGATCTGATGAACCTGAAGTAAAATGGTTTAATTTTAAAAAATGACTGAACAACTGCAACTGGTCTTGGTAAATATCTAGCTGTTTCTTAAAAGGAAAATTTGCATCTACTGAGAATTTTTTATGACTGGTGGGGTACCAAATTTTGTGGTCACGCTAGACCAGGGGAGCTAAAGCACACAGCTCAGGGATCATTTCCTGCAACCTGAATCAACAACTGAAATTTGTAAAATAATAATGTAAAATTTTTCTTCACAGCCAGACAGTTTTGATAAAAATTTTATTATTACAACATTTACTTCTTGTTTCCAACTTTTCAACTGGCTACCTTTTACAAGAGTCATGTTTTATTTAATTTGGATGTGAAATAACATTTCTAGATCTTGACAGGTAACAAGCTCAGTGAACAACAAGATGCAAGAAAATCTCCTCAATATATGCCAATCACACATATTATAGAACCTGTCAAAGACAATGGTAGCTTATTTATAAAGTGAGCAGCATTTCTGGTCTACTGTGGGATTTTTCCCAGTCTTACATACACTGTACCTTTACACTGTTCCAGTACTTAGGTAATTTCCATCAGTAAGGAATGCACAGATATATCCATATAATCTTGTTACAAATTTCATGATATTAAAAGCGCGTTTTAATTTTTCATAATAAAATATTGGGGTTTTTTTGGACACAGTAAGGTATATATGTCATCAATTAATTTCAGATATTACAAATAATTATATTTATGAACTTTTCATCCCATGTTTGCAGAATACGAGGTTGTGAAAGATATTTGGGTTGAATTCAGCTTTTGGAAAAAATTTTATTTGAAAAAAAAAATTAAAAAATTTTTTAACCTGAGTTTAGTTATTTCCTATCTTTTATAAATGTCTTTAATACATTTAATCCTTTGTTGTTGTTGTTGTGGGGCTTAACGCCATTTTTCAGCACACGATAGGCTATACATGGCGGCCAGTATTAGTGGTGGAGGAAGGAACTGGGAAATCCCCGGAAAGAACCACCAACCCACGAGAAGCTACTGGCAAGCTTTCTCAAATATCCACATTCGTTAATCCTTTGTAAGGCTGATAATCATCACAAGATTTTCAAGAGAGCAGTTGTTTTCTGTTTGAATTTTACATCATTTCTCTAGTCTGCTACCATCTATACCTGCTTATAAGTAGACTTTTTTTTTTAAAAAAAAAAAAAAGAAAATTCAATTCATGCAGACTAGGGTCATCTTATAAGAGCAACACACACAAAAATTTCATAAATCTATGGGTAATGTTAGAAACTCAAGATGTTTGCAATACACAAAAATACAGTATATTTTATGTTTTCATGCCACTATTCCCAATAAGTAATGTGTGCATGGCATACATTGTGTTTATCCATTTAATGATAGTATTCACTGCAAACTATTTGTATCTACAGTTAGAAAATATGGTAGGTAAATTAAATACTACCCACCGCAAAGTGAAGTGTCCACCAGTGTTGTTTACAATGGGCGTTTTACTAGAAAGTATAGTGCTTCCATTTTGGTAAAGTCCAAACAATCTGTTTTTGTATTAATATTTGTGTTTTGTTGTATAAACAGTGTTTGATGCAATAAAAGTTTTGATTTAATTATTATTTTCCTTTTCCATAAGTTAGATTTAATTCCCAAGTGATATATCCCAAGTTCTCTGCTAGTGCACATGACTAACCAAGCCCTTGGCTTCTAAAGGCAGCATTCACTGTTTTCAAGTTGACATTCATTTTGAAAGAGACGTGAATTTAATACATGTGCTTGTTCAGTGCCAAGTCGTGTTCTACATCTTCCAGTGAATGTATGACCCTGTGATCTTGCAGCACAGTTTACAGCGTTCAGCTACACCCCTGAGCAAACTGTACTATCAAAGTGTCACTTGTTACAATTCTATGGTCATAAACTATGCAACAGAAAGAAGCAGTGATGCTCCCAGGATTTTATTATATGGGGATTTCCCCCCTTGTCACAAAAATAAGTGGAGGGGTAGAACAAAAATGTTGGGGAGGAGGAAACAGCCATAGTTCAATATTTACATAACACTTCAATATCCATCTCTTTCTTCCTGATCCACTCTGCAAGACCCCTACTGAAATCAAAATTTTTAAAAGATGTTGCCTATAGTTACATAAGCATTAATCTGTTCTATCTTTCTCAGCTTAATCTGTTTCTTATCTGGATAGGAAACTTATTCTGCATTGAGAACCACCTTTCACAACTCACTGGTACTGTCTTTTGGATATTTCTTCCATAAGATTTTTCACTAACATAAGCTCTGCCAAAGTTGATCTTTCCTGCATTAGCACTGCACTAACAACTATGCTACATTTAATATACCATGATGCTGTATTACGATTTTAAGTCCATTAATGTTATGTCTACTTGTTTATGACATACAGCTGAAAGGAGGGGTAGACCAGCATGCTGTCTGTTTTTGCCCAAACAGCATGTACATAGGATTCATATTTAATGCCATTTTTTGTGTTCAAAATCACTCACTGGTATCTCCATTAACACTTTCCCAGCTCCTATAATCTGATATACTTCATAACTTTAAAATAATTTCCTTTCATTACTATGATCAGCCAGTATTTGCCAATCTTAATCATCATCTAAAGATAAACAACACCTGGAATTGGGCATTTTGGGTCTTCTAGATAGCCTGTTTTATAAAAGTGCATTTGTAAAACTTCACTGAGGAAAGTTCCAAACTTTGACACAATGTTTGTTATGGGGCCTAACATGTCAATCATATTTAGTTTAACAACCATTCATGTCAAACCGAAGAAACCAGATGTGTGAAGTTACGAACAAATACACATCATGACAAGGGCTACTATATTTCTACCATTTCTACAAGTACTGTAAGGGTGAATGGCAGAATAAAGTTGTATATGTGTTACGTATATGTAATTAAATTGCTTGTGTGTTAGTTTTAAAATTCTTTTTTATTTTATTTTTGTTTCATTACATATTATGGTAATGATTATTTTCATGGGATTCGATATTTTTTTTCAGTAAATTCAGTTTGTATAGAACGTAAAAGGTATTACATTAGCATTATTTTTAGCTCACTCTGGTTCATAGATTTTGTAAACATCCAGTGAAGACGACTGGCTATAGCCAAGGTCATCTACAGTCTACGTGTTAGCTCTGTTGTAGTTTTACTTTTAAATTCATTTCCAGCGTGAGAATCTGATTCTTAGATAGGGCTATTCTTGCATACGTGATAAATGGCATTTTTTTTAATTGCGCTCTTCAAATTAGTAAATCACGCAGCCTTTCACGTGAGCTACCATGTGATCTAAAATCACGGTTTTAAACAGATGCTCTCTAGTAGATTTAGTCAGTTGTATTTTAAACTTTGAGGGCTCAAGAGGTTTTTGTTATTGTTGCCCGATTGTTTCTGAAGTTCATCTGTTTTTTGGAATTTAATAATTTATTCTCTAGAAGACTAAATGTGTACTTTTTTATAAAAAAGTTCTAGGACAAAGAAATTCTGTGGAAATTTATTCTGGAATTCTATATGGAAACATAAACTGTGATTCAATCGAGGATGTTATCATCAGTACAGACATCATCTGACGTCATCGCCTCCATATTGGAATTTCATCGAGATTCGAACCTGGATACAAGTAGAACTGTTTAGTGATAGGACTTGTATTATTCAATCTTAGGATTAAATTTCGGATTATATTCACAAACCCTAAGTCCTATTTCCAATTTTACATTGTTTTCTAGGGAAATTAATTATTTTGTTAAAATTTACAAAGCTTGTTGGCTTCACTCTTTTCTCTTGCTATTTTTGTATGAGCCTATATGTAACAATATGGAGCACATTTTCATATGCGTGACTTGACATCTCTGAAGAAGCAAAACCAAAGTTTGGCAAAGCTTAACAATTATGAATATCATAAAATGAAAATCGAAGAGGAATTTGCAGTATTATGAACTGAATCTAAAATAGTCCTGATAAAGTTCTATTAAAGCTCGAAAGAATGAAATTTTCCATATAAATTTCAGATCCAAGAATATACTGTCTGCCAACAGTCTTACAAGTCAAAATGACATTGTCTAGAACTCCTCTGAATACTTCAAAATAGTTTCGAAACAGTATTATAGTCAATGAGCACTTTTGATTTTCACTGAATAATCCAACAAATGTTTATCCTCTCAAATATTATCTAACTATAACATAAAATACATCTGCAGACTTGATGTTATAACAAGAACACAGAACAATGAGAAAATTGCCTATTGCGAGCTACTTATATACAGGCAAAAAGGCTAAAACACGCGTATTATCACAACTCTTCTGTGGAAAATCTCAAATCTACAATATCGTAAAAGAACATACTTGATTTAACCCATCCAATGGGAATTAATTCTCAGAAAATATCTGGCCGACCTGTCCACTAAGAAAAAACCCAAACTTGTAAACGTATTTACTAACAATTTTTAACACCGACTTGAGCATCTATTTATGGATCCTATGAAATTTTACATTCTTACAATCTTATAACAGAACCTATGCATGTACAAAATTTCAATTAAAGATAATCACTACAATTTACAGACACAAAGATTTTAAAAAATTATAGATATACATAAAACATTAAAGAGCCCAAGCTGTCTCTACATAAACACCCACATATGACAGTGAAGCCAAGGATGATATTTACAATGATTATACAATGATAGAGGATTTCAAAATTTTATCAGGCAATGAGAATGTATTGTTGGATTTTGATGTTATCAGACAGTGACATATATTGGATAGTGTGAATCCACTCTCTGTTTATTTGTAGACATATAGAATTGCCACCATTTTCATTTAAAACCAGCTAAACATCGTAAGAAGTCTACAGGGTAAATCCCATTTCAATTTGACTTTCTGTTAAAGTACAGTTGTGAGAACAAGATTGTTGAGATGGCTGCCAGCTAGAAATCATACAAAAATCTTTTAGTGAAAAGCCCAGATTCATATTCATCTGAAGTAGCAATTTCTAAGATTTTCAAGATGGCTGACAAGGCAGCCTTATTTGACATCGAACTGATACCATTTTCATTTAGGATCAACAAGGCATCATAACAATTATTTCTGTGAAAACCTCATGTTGATATGAATATCCAAAAAGGAGTATTAGTGCCGATAATGTTTCAAAATGGCTAGCTTGGTAGCCATATTGAATGTCAAACCTGCACCACTGTCATTTAAGACCAACTAGGCATCATAATAAGTCTTTCAATGAAAACAGCATGTTGATAAGACCATCTGTTCAGGAGTAGCAGAAAAAACAAGATTTTCAAGATGGCTGCCATGATAGCCATAATGGTTGTCACATCAGTACCATTTTCACTTATGACCGACTAGATATCAAAAGAAATCTTACGTTGAAAATCCCATGTTGACATGACCATCTATTATGGAGTAGTATTGATAACAAGATTTTCAAGATGGCAAATGTGACAGACATTGAATGTCCATGCAAATCTATTTTCACTTGGGACATACCAGGCCATGGGATGAATTTGTGTAAAGTTTCATGGCAATCCTCCAAGTAGCGATAACAAACTTGTGCTAATGGATGGACAGACAGAAAACAGACCATCCTGAAAGCTCTTTCAGTCTGGTAGAGCTAAAAGCTTCAAAGTTAAGACCAGAAATGAATTTGAGGAAAACTTAAAATATAGAGGCATGACAATGACCTTATGACAGGACCTCCCAATGGGATTTATCCCACACCTCCTAATTATATTAAATGCATACCAAGTTACATCCCTCAATTTTAAATGGCTTGAAAATTGTAGAGTGGAAAGGAAAGCACAAGTGATTCTAACAGCAAAGACCAAAAATACCGTTTTAAGGTCCAGCTACTGCATACACCATTTCATAGCTGAAATCTAAAACTTTTGAAAATGAAAAGAATTCTAAAAAAAATTATATAAAAAAGAAAACTCAAACACTGTAATTTTGCATGTTTGATCAACACATTAGAAAAACCAGCCAGAACCAGTCTATTTGGGATCAGAATGTACATCGACCAGTGTGATGCATGGCAGAGCAAATATAATGTTAAATAACAGTTGACACATGTTCAAAACTTGCAATTTTATTATATATTAAGAGAATACATACAGGTAAAACCCTATTATACTGCAATGATTGGGGTCCAAAAAATAACACCACAATATAAGTAGGATCGTGTTAACAAATTTTTTGAAAAACTTCCCCGTAGAAAATGTGCACTGAAATTTTTCAATGTCATCAGCTTTAACTAACCTCTTGTTCATATAATCTGCTAGGGATATGAATAATCGGCTTTTCCAAGAGTATATATTTAGGATGTTAAAAAGAGACGTCACCTTAACTAAAAAATGGAAGCCATGCTGCCATCGCATTGTATGCGGAATCGCGTTGTAGCGATCATGTTTTAACTGGTTTTACCTGTATATGTAAACAAAATGCACTTGTTTTGTTTTCAGTCTCCTTGAAGAATGTAAAATTTATGCAGATAAAAAAATCTAGTGGCTTATAAGTCAGCCTACTGATCAAAATTTTTAAATCTACTGGTTTAAAATCTAGTTTCTGTCACATGTATGGGAAAGTGTGATGGAAAATAATATACTGAGCAGTGACCTTGACTTCTAGGATAGAAACCTCAATCTGCTATGCGAGACACCTTGTAATGACAATGTATGAGAATACTAAGTTTCACTCTTTAATCTCAAATGAATTTAAAGTAACAAAGCATGAAGTATGACAGATGGACAGTGTGTCTCCTGCTTTTTGTAATAAATAAGGGGAAAATAAATGGAAAGTTTAACACTCAAAGCATGAATTCCTACTTTTGAATTCCTTCCTCTCCATTCGCCTTGAAGTGTAAGGTACAAAAAGGGGTAGTGTTGGCAGGCCATCCAGTTTGAGTGGGGGTGAAGTAGAGCCAGAAAGGGAACTAGAAGAGTTGCTCCCTGAAGCAGAAGTGGATCCTGATAAGCCATTCAAATGTACATAGGGAGGTGGTGCTGCTGTTGAAGGCTCTTTTGGTTTCTCCTTGATCCTCTTTCTATATTCTTGTAAACTGACCTGAAATAAATGAAGTTTATATTATACTGATGTCACTAATATAGGAAAACTGATGTTTTGCTAAACTTTCTACTGGATTTAGCTTAAATACCTGTCAACCCTTATTCTCTGCAATGTCACCTATTGATGCCAGACTTTTACTGTGCAATGCTGCCTTTTGATGCCAGGCCCTTTACTGTGCAATCACACCTTTTGATGCCAGGTCCTTGCTGTGCAATGATCCTTTTTGATGCCAGGCCCTTGCTGTGCAATGCTGCCTTTCAATGCCTTTCAAGACAACCCCAATTAAAACCCACATTTTATCTGAGCAATATTTTGTAATATCTTGTGTTATTTATTGAGAAAATATATTTGTTTAGGAAAATCGTACAAAATATATGACTTTTCATTCACATCTCATGTCTAGCATATGTAGTTTTTAGTGGTAAAACTAATTATGTAATACTTTCCTGACACTATTGTTTAGCTTATTCTTTCCACGATACAAGAACCCCCAGATACACCATCTTCCTGTTCAAGAAATTCTATGTGCATCGACCCAGTCTGACTTGATGCCACTGACCCATGCACAGTATCACATCCTTTCTTTTCTAGGGCCTCAACTAATGAAGGACATCAAAACAGAATGGGAGGAAGTTGACAAGTATTACATGATTAAAATTAGTTTTACCCCATATGAAACAATATTTTCGTATCAGCAGTATTTTACCTGAATATCTAAGTAGGAAAACGATGGACTGTAAGGGAGTAAACAATAAAATATTACTTTGCAGCACAGTCACTCAACTGCTGTTATAAGCAGCAGTCTGGGTCACTGTGCTGCAACAACAATTGGAACCTGAGAAAAAATATCCAGGTCTGTGCAATAAAGAATGAAGGTAAAAAGGAGAAGGTCATTTGCGATTACCAAAATGCAGCCTTCATAAAAATCATCTCAAGATGAGTTGAAACGGGCAAAAAAAGTAGTGATAATCCTAACTTCATGGTCTTTTACCCTCAGTGAATGAGAGGTGTGTCAGTGAGAGACCAAAAAACTCTCCTGATGGTATGAACCAATTCTACCCAAAGATTCTGGATAATGAAGAATCAGCTAAACCTTTAAAGGAGAAAAAAATAATTTCCATCTCACTTAACTACTGCTCCAAAGAACACAAGTGCCATAACAAGGGAGTCGATCATCACCATTGCTATCATAGGTGCAACAGTGACTGCAGATCTCTATTGGGTATGAAGTACTGATGGAAGAAACTGGTGTTTGGCAGGAAAATTTGGCAAGGAAACCTAGCTGACAAGCAGGGAAACAGAATCTTAATTCCTCTTCAACCATAGCCACACATGCCAAGCCCTGGAGAGGTAGAAGTGTAATTATTACTAATACAAGTCATATAAAAGCTTGATCTTACTATAAAAAGTCAAGCACCCAAATTCTGTAATGAGCATAATGATGTGCTCAATCTGAGTGTGTATTACATCACTCTCATATTCTTCTTTTAAACATGTAAAGTGTTATTGATTTGTACTTTTTCTGATCCAACACGTTTCAATGAGCCCTTTTGTGTTGCACTTTTTGGTCATATAACAATGACAAGTCACGTTAATATAGCCTGTTTTGTTAAACATCTGGTACCATTTTTTTTAAAGTATAGACTGGTCTACTACCTAAATATATTATCAAAATATAATGAATCTGTGAGAAAAGTTTACAACTTGAAGAACCTGTTTTCTTGGAACATGTCACATACAGTTGCTGTAAAGTAAAAGAAAAGGAAAGTGCATGCAAGTCTATGATGGACAAGTGTACTCTTATGCTGTTTGTATGCAGCAACATACTTTTCTCCTAGAATATTGTCCGGTTTATATGATGTGTGGTTATCATCATATCATGTGAGGTGTGATAGTAACAGTGACAGACATAACTTTTTATTGCTTTTGTTACGTATATGTAAATTACTTGTGTGTTAGTTTTAAATTTCTGTTTATTTATTTTTGTTTCATTACATTTTACTGAAATGATAATTTTTTTTACTGGATTTATTTTTCCCAGTAAATTCAGTTCAGTTCTTTTAGCCTGATTAGAACGCAAAAGTGTTGCTTCATTGCATTTTTAGCTGACGAAGTTCTTAATCTTGATTCAGATTTCGTAAACACTGAGTGAAAATCATTGGTTGTAATCAAGGTCATGCTTCGCCTACGTGTTAGTCTGAGTAAACAACGTTTTATTTTTAAATTCATTTCCAGTGTGGGAATGATTGATTCTTAGCTAAGGCTTTAGTAACCTATGTGCTAACTGCCATATTATTTTACTGCGCTGTTCAAAGTGAGTGATCATGTGACCCATCATGCGGGTCTGAAACTGCGTTTTTAGTTGGGTTAAAACTTAGTTCATAGTGACTTTATAGTCAGTTGTAAATAATACCTTGAGGCTGAAAAGTATTCCTGTTGTTGCCATCTGAATTGAGTTTTTTTCTTTAAAATAATTTATTTTCCTGGACACTTTATGTGTGTTCACCGAAATTCTTGGACAAAGACATTTACTAAAAATTATTTGGAATTCTAAAGCCAGAATTATATTCTTGGTGACTCAACAATGAACTGTTGACACATCAGCACAAAACTGATTATAGAGGATGTCATCGCCTTCCATCTTGGAACATCATCGAGATTCAAACTAGGATTCAATTAGAACTTTTTAGTGATAGGACTTGTATTTTTAAATTCTAGGATTAATTTTTGGATTAAATTCACAAACCGTAAGTCCTTTTTCATATTTTTACCTTGTTTTCTAGGGAAATAAATTATTTTGTTAAAATTTACAAAGCTTGTTGACTTCACTCTTTTCTTTGTTACTATGTACAAGCCTAGTCACGTAACACTTTATTTTTTTTATGTGCCAATAAGGCATAATCCATATACAGGGAAGCATAATTAAGTGGAAAATAATAACTAATTAAGCCAAAAGCATAATGGTTTGTATATCTGCGTAATGTCCCTTCTCTGTTGAAAATACATGTAGTATGCTTCTTCGAGCTGAAACAAGAACCTGAAGATGGTTTTAAGCACAAGATTTTCAAAATTATGCCTCAAATTCTTTACCTTCTACTAATGCATATATGCGGTGCTAAAAATAGCCTTGTACCCCCAGAGACACATATACAAGTTGCTAACAATACTCTCTCTCTCTCTCCCTGTTGGCTCATGCAAGCTACAAACAGCCGCTAGAAGGTAGGCTTTGTTGGGAGACCACTAAGTACTTGCAGAAGGTAAGGAGTTAACCATTGACCTCATTCAGTTTGTTGCTGTGTAGCCAGATATATATGTACCAAAGTCAGTATTGCTCAGTGTGCTATAAATAAAACACCTATTACCTACAGGACTTGATATGCATAGGCCTGTACATTAAATTTAAGCAGTGGAATGTATGTTAAGTTCAACATCAATTGAACCATTTCACATTTTTGGTACTCATCTAATATCTAAAGAAATATATATGAGTAAAATGTGATCTTTATTGTTGCATAATTATTTTTCATGAAGAATTTTTTATATGCTTTAAAATCTAGAGAGAACTCATACATCATCAAGCTAGTGAAGTACTGTGATGAACTGTAGCTAATATTTCTCAACCTTGAAATATACTAGTTCTATGTCTACACCGCTAAATCATCTGAATTTGACAAATTATCAAAAATTGGTGTTGCCTAGCAGGCTTCCTTGGGAGAGCACTTTGTATCTGCAGAAGGTAAACAGCCCATACCTAACAGTTTTCACAGCCATAATCCCATCATCCAAAATTGAGAAAGTACTTAACAAAATATGCAGCCTCCATTTTTGAGAATCCAACCCTGTTATTTTAAATGGCAGATTATGACTAGATCTTAAACAGCAACCATGTGATGTGATGTACTGGTCGTCTACCTCAAGTCAATGCCTATAGTATCTAATAAAACGCTGTCTCCAAAGGGGTACCATGGAAACAAGTTAAAAATGGCTGATGTTATAGTAGGCATCTATACACACTTGCAAATGGATAGTGCCAGGCCCGGCCATAGGGCAAGGCGAACGAGGCAACTGCCTTGGGCCCATTGCTGTCAGGGACCCAGCACTGCTGACAGAAATCAACTCCGCAATGCAATTTGTTTGCTCGAGTCCCCGCTCATTGCTTGCGGTCTTGGGCCCTGCACATCCTAGGGCCATTTCTGGATAGTGCAGAGGCGTCCAAACACGCTTGCATGCAAAGTGGGTAGAGGTGTCCACTAGCACTTCCATATGAACAGGGTAAAGGCACTGCAAGGTGCTTAGATGAGGTAAAGGTATTTTCTTAAACCCACATAACATTAAAGATTCAACGTTGGCACCAATGAACACTGGTTTCTGCAGTGAAACAGATTACCTTTGCATTGTGAAAACAATTTCTTCCACATAGGTAACACTCTGGGTTGGTCAATGAAAAGGAAGAGGAAATTGCTGAGCCAAAACTGTTGAATATGATCCTGACTTTGTGAAAAATTTGTTGAATATACTGGAATGCGTAAGTGAACAGCTGATCATACCTCAGGTTGAAGGAAACCAGTCTAAGCTCTTTGATCTGGGACTGTGGAATCATAAATGAAGGCTTGTTGCCGAGTTCCACTGCAAACAAGTCCATTAGAGGTTTCTCCAATAGAATGGAGAGAGACTGCAATTGTCTCAACGTCAGACCATTCTGTTAGGACTACCTTGCCTGTTCTGGATAAAATGTCCGCAAGAACATTTCCTGTAATGTGACAAATTATTCTGAGTGTAACCCCTTCTGACTCTGCCCTGCACAAAAGGTTCCCATCTTGCACACACACAGGAGCAGGAGTACTTCCTTGGCATCTGAGGTATGTAGCCACTGATGTGGATTGACTGTTGACATGGTCAATTCAACCTTTCCAGGTGAAGAACAGTCCAAATTGTTTGTGTAGTAGCCTCTCATCCTGGGACCATTGACACTGGAGAAGCAATCCTCACTCTAAATAAACTTCTCCCCTCAATGAATATGATGCAATAGAGCATAGATCGGAGTGGCTTTAGAGGCATGCAGAGAAACTACATCAGAATCTTGTCTTGATTGTACCAGTAGCTTAAGTGGTACTTAAAAGTCCACCCCTGAGAAATTCAATTCAACAGTAAATCATGTGGTTTTCAGACTGCCAACAAGAGACTAAGAAGTAAATGGAATCTCTCTACCAGGTCTGCGGTGAAATTCAAGGTTTCCAGAAGTACAAGATAAAATTAATCTGAGAAGGAAATCTTGGCCTGTAAAGTCCTCTGTGCATCCATTCTGGGGAATACAAACTAGACTCGGCATGGGTAAATTCATACCAATGTACATAAAAATCTGAGCATCCATTCTGGGGAATACAAACCAGACTCGGAATGGGTAAATTCATACCAATGTACATAAAAATCTGAGCATCCATTCTGGGGAATACAAACTAGACTCGGAATGGGTAAATTCATACCAATGTACATAAAAATCTGAGAAGGAATGAGATCTGATTTCTCTAGGATGGGAATAAATTTTAACTGAGCCACTGCAGACCAACAGAGGGTCATGTAACATAAGGACTGTCTGCTGCTGTAGTGCAGCAGCCACTTGCCCAAGTACTGGACAATAATCCCCAGATACCTCAGGTGTGCAATTACTACCAACCTGTGTGCTGAGGCTAGACTGAAAGCTATGGCTCAAAATTGAAACCTCTTGTTTAATCAAAAAGTGGAAGTATTTCTTGTGCAGAGAAAAGATTAGGATGTGGAGATACACATCCTGAAAAATGATGGAAACTGCAGTCTGTGGGTCTGGCACTGTTGTGAAATGATGCCGCAGTTTCTATCCTTTCCCCATTTATACAGGAAAAACTCTGTAACTGTTTCCTGCCACTTTTGGGGACGAGAAATAAGCATGAGTAGAATACTACATATTTGAACTCTCTCTACTGACCCAGAGATATGCACCTCTTCTTTTAGCTTGGTTACATTTGACTGATGGATGTCCTTGAGAGAGGACAGAGTTCTGTGAATTGCAGACATAAAACAATACTCTCTATAACTGAAAGGGCCCACCAATCTTCATTGATGCACAACCAGGCCCCTGAAAAGAGGGTTAATCTTGGGCACCTACTTGTATGAAAGGATGAGGGGTGCACTGTAGAAAGCTGAGGTCTCCCTAGGGGCATGGAGACAGTAGTTTTCATTGCCTTGCTCTTGCCTCTCAGTTATTATTGTTGAGTGGGCTTACAGAAGTGGTGCCTACTTTGCTGTTGCAGTTCCCTTCTTTAGGAAACTGAGCTTCCCCATGGCTCAATCAGGCTATCAGTTTATTGGCTGGTGTCAAGGGGCCAGTAACGGGTGCTGGGGACCTATGTTGGTGGTCCATTATATCCTGAGATGCAACTGCAGGAATAAGAAAACTGAATAAAGTCTCTGTTGCAGGGGTGCAGCCCTAAGAAGTGACATCACTGCAGAGGTGGAGGTGCTCTGCTGACCAAGCCATGGCCATAAACAAAATGTGTCTTGATGTCTTACCTACAGCCTTCAACAGTCATTGCAACAGCAGATGATTCTGTCTTCTGAAGACTGAAGGAAGGCGCTGAGATACAGATCAGCACTGATGTAATAGTCACAAAGGACTCTAATGCCTCTAATGATTTCACAGCAAAGGGAGCAAACAACCCCTACAAAATCCCCTTTGCAAGGGTGAGGGAATGAATCCTATAGCTGGAGACTGATACTAAAAGTCTCAGAGCAGAAAGTGTGACTGACCACCCTTTATTTTGCCATACCAATTCTTTTCCTTTTCTTAACCTCTGCACATGGTCATTGACCACAGACGAGTAAGGAACCACAGGCATTGCCACCAAAAGTATTTCCAAGTTGGAAAGAATCACTGTATCATCCTGAGCATGATGGCTTAGGGCACACATCAGGGTTATGAACAAGTATACTTCATATATGGACCTGTTAAATTACCATGTCTCTCTTCCTCTCTGACCACCTGAAACACTTGGTGGGGTCAGTTTGGAGATTTTCGGAGGGGAGGGTCACCTTCTCTTGATCATCAAGAAATTATAGCAGACAACAACATTATTATTATTATTATTATTATTATTATTATTATTATTATTACTGTATTAAAATCTTTATTTATAGAAGGTAACTCAATTAGTACAATACTACTCTCTGTTGAGGACTTCTGCTTAAAATGTGGAAAAATTACATAAAATATTTACAAGATATCAATTTTTAGTAGCAAGAAAAATGGGTCTTCTTTTAGGTGTTAAGCAGGCGATTAAAAAACAAATGTAAAATGACATTTTTTTTTAAAAACAAAGAACAAAAACATTGGGAACAGCTGATTCATGATGAGAACAATATAATGAAGTATAAATGGCACATCAAGTTTGTGAAAACGGAAAATAATTCAATTTCATTGTAGGTTATTCTAGCATCAAATTTTAATCATTAATTGCATATAGAAACTGTGCTTAACAAATAAAGATTTAGGGAGAATATCAGCTATGCAAACAATGCAAGAGGAGTTAACTATTGGTAAAATCAGGTTAAGTTTACATCAGAAAATGTTTAACAGGCTACTGAATGCTGGCTGATTTGGACCATGGCTGGCTCAAATCAAACTACAGGCCAATCTGGACCAAATACCTGGCTGAAATATTATATAATAAGGGACAATGGAATACACATACCTGTTTTATGTTAGTTGTTATCCCAGTTTTTGCCAGGAGTTTATCATGATAATTAATACCAGGTCCAAAAGACTTGGAGAATATAGACTTGTGATGATTGTAATGAATTAAATGAATTTGGCAGGACCCCATTTTAATGTTTAGTACATAGTTTTTATTTAGTACAAAATAAAATATAAATGCTATATACATGTAATAAGAGCAATAACATACTCAGATCAATATAAAGAAAGATATTTTCTTTTCCTTCATTAATACCAGATATATTTCATCATGTAATGCCAAAAACATCATATTTTAATGAGTAGCAAAGCCAGGAGTTAAAATGTGTTGTTGGTACCACAAGATGAAATATATCCAGTATTAAAGTAGGAAAAGAAAATATTCTTTTTACTGTATACCAATCTTGCTCCAGATTAGAGGTTTAAAACATTAAACTCACTCCTCTTCAGCACAATATGCTCACCCTCACCCTTTTCATAAATTTGCCTTACTTTCATAGGCTGATCATATAAATATACAGGTCTTAACCAAGCAGTAGGATTGGGTTGACCTAATCTGTTGCTGCAAATTACATTTTTGTCATTTTGTAAACTATTTGACACTATCTGAAAACAATGCAAGACCGATTCAGCAATGTAACACAACTGGTTTGTTGTCAAGTAAGGGGAAATAACTTCAGAGATATGCAAATGGCATCTGGTTAAATTTCTTTATTGAAGATTAATTTTCATGTCTGAAATGTAAGACTATTTCTCTTTATTTGTTCTAGCTCACAATGTACTTGTTTTTGTTCCTGCAGGTACATTTTTTGTAGTCACACACTATCAAGTGTCACATGGCATGATGGGAAACCTTATATTTTTACATGTGAAATTATAAGATGTACTTTTCACATGTGAAAATATAGGAACGAAAAAAAAAAATGTTTTGCCAATAAGTCTCTATATGCCACACTTGTGTGTGTGTGTGTGTGTGTGTATAAAATTGTTACTGCTTGGACCCATTTTCGTAATCTTGACCATTGCTAATACAACAAAAACTCTACTTCAGTTTTGCACTGAGGTGAATAAGTTGTTTTGAAAAGATTCCCTAATGGCAATCCATAATAAACAGTCATTTAGATTATTTCATTCAATTTGTTTACAGAACCATGTGATTATTTCAAATAAAACCAGGACTTTGTTTCCTCTGACGCAGTTTATAACTTGCTCAACATATTTGCGAAATGAGAAATATTTTTTAAACAATTGTGAATGTCAAATTTATATCAAAAACAAAACTTTATAATATTTCATGTGGTCTGAATCAGCTTTAATATTGTCCGTAAAAGCCTCGTACGAAATCAGTCTGCACCCAGGCTTGTAACCTTGTTTGGATATGATATGCATATGCAATTATAAAGAACAGAAGATGCTTCACCGATTAGGAATTTGCATTTAAAGTAGCTTGGTGATTTTCTAATGCAAGATTCTGTATTATGCATTATGGTGATGTTTAAGAAATAAAAGTGTTGTGAATCTAGACAAGTGTCCGACATTGTTTTGTGGGAAAAGACAAGTGAAGATTCAGTAGGACAAACAATCTTCTCAACTCACTAATCCTTGCATGTACAAAGTAAATTATGAAAGAGAGGGTAATTTGAGAGAGAGAGAGAGAGAGAGAGAGAGAGAGAGAGAGAGAGAGAGAGAGGACAATTCTCCTTAATTATGAATAATTTCCAAACTGCCACTGTTCACTGTCTGCACTATAATTTGGACTGATCAATATGATGCTCCAAGTCAGATATCTTTGTTCAATTCAAGTGTTTTCTTTATTTTAAATAGCAGTCATAGTCATCTTTTGGAATTTTTTGGAGTGTATCAACCTGGATTACTTTTCCTTTGTAACAATGTGATAAACTTATGCCACTAAAGTAAAGCCAACAGCTCAGCATCTTGTCAAGTCAATAATTCACATTTTTTTAATTAAGAAACATCAGTGAAATCTACTTTTAACTGAGCATGATGTAAAACTATAAAATTAAATAAGATTTTTTTAAATGGCCAGATATAAAGTTGTTGTTGTTGTAGGATTTAACACCATTTTTCAGCACAAGATAGGCTATACATGGCGGCCAGTATAAATGGTGTAGAAGAACCTGGGAAAACCCCCAGAAAGAACCACCCACCCATGAGAAGCTACTGGCAAGCTTTCTCACATACCCACAATGGCCAAGATATAAAGTTGAGAAAATGGTGATTTTTTTTCCTATGGTACCCTATTCTATGCCAGTCTGATGTTTCAATCTTTTCACAGGTGGTCTTTATTTATTGGCTATTTTATTTGAATGTCAATCACTAATATCTCCAAACCTCCCCAACAGTGGCAATGCACAACTTGTGCCTGCTGAGTTGCAGCAGAGAGTTGCTAGGTACCTACCCTCCACATAGGTGCTTCAATGTGCAATGTGTGTGTAGAGGGGTCAACTATTCAGACAGCAAGGGTGTAAAATGAAAATTGCATGAGCTGTACTGTATACTGTTATTTTATGGACACTTTACCTTCTCTGCATTACTTTGTTACCTACTGTTGTCAAGTGTCATTTGATCCACCAAATTTTACCCCATTATATATACATATTTCTGTATCTATTCTTTGGACAGTATGAAATAAAGAAATAATTTTCAACTTCAGTTTGAACTTTTTTAAATTCCCTCCAATAAATTAAAATTTTAGGGCAAAATTCAAATTGTTCTACTTGTAGTTTGCCTACATAAAATTTATCTGACTGGAAAACAGGAATCTGATGGATATGATTGTAAAAGGTGTAAATTTCTTGGCATAAATATGGAATGATTCTGAGAATCTAAATGGTAGGCATCTCTGTATTAATTATGCCAATTTTATAGTACATCAAGTAATACCTTTTTCTTTGTGGGTAAATTCTGACTTTCATCCTGTAGAAAATTACTTGAAGATGGCCCCTGGTCACTGGCAGAGACTGGCTGTTGATCCTCAATAGGTGTTTTCGAGGGAGATGATTTACCAAGATCTGTCAAAAAACTATTCACAAACAGTCCTGTATCTGATGCAGATGAAACGTCCATGGATTCACATTCATTGGACCCATCTTGCAACGAGTCCTGAATACTAATATAACTAGTGGTATTTGATAATGTGAGTGAGTGAGATGTGGTGGAGTCTACAGTTACTTCAGTTTGTCTGGCACTGTCAATGAATAAAGAACTGGCTGTGGAAAAACTACTACTACTACATTCATTACCCGTAATACTATCTGTATCACACTGTGAGGAAACTAGGTCATTAGTAGTCTCAGTCCTAGAGCTATCTTTTGACATCACACTACTCTGACAATCTGCAGTAATTTGAACTGGATATTCTTCCTGTTTGTCATCAAATGAAGTCACTACACTATCACTTATGTGAGAATATGTCACATCACTACTAGCACTTGATTCAGTGCAGTTTTGTAAAACAGTTTCTTGTTGTAAATCTGTACTGCTATCCACCTGAGCTTTGTCTATACAAGATGTATCTTGCAGTGCTTCATCTCTGTCAGCTTTTACCTTGTCAGTCACTTCTGATGAACTACAAAATTGTTCTGGAGAACTACTGCTACAAGTCATTTTGTTCCTAAGGCTGTGACTATTGTCTGAATAAATTTCATAACCATCACTCTGAGTTACTGAATCAGAACGAGTTTCAGATGATATACAAATGGAAGATACTGGTTCTTGATTGCTGTTTTCATTACATATCCTCAACTCTTTATCGTCAACCTGAGTACTGTCAACTTCCATTGTTTCTTGAATATGATTTTCTCCTGAGAATCTGGGGTGCACCACATCTAACTTGTCATCATTGTTATTAGACACATTGACACTATCACATTCCATCTCCACTGGCCCTTCCTTCTCCAATACACATTCCTTTACACAACATTCACTGCTGTCTGGTTCTGAATTTACCTTGTCTTTTGAAGGGTTAAAAGAGTCTTCCATATCAGATTCTGTGTCTCTTGAACTTACTACAGTACAGTCGGCAGAAATTCTAGAACTGACAAAAACAAAAGGGTCAGACAAACCAGAGGATGCTGTCACTTCACTCCTTCCAGATAATTTTTCTGAGGAGGCTGTTACACCATTCCTTCCAGATAATATTTCACTGGTAGTCAACAAGTTAGAATTATCAAGCGAATAACAATCACTAGAAATCAGGTTATTCCCCTCAACTACAGGATTTTCATCCCAATCTGAGGAAGTGGGGAGTTTTGATTCTGACTTGGGTTCAATTATTTCAGACTCAATTTCTTCTGCAGTCTGTTGGACTAAAAATCTATCATCACTGACAGATGTAGAAATTTCCTTTTCAGCTGAACACATCTCTTTTTCTATTAAGCCACTGCTAACATAAGGTTCTGTTGCCCGTGATACAAAAGCCTGAAAAGATGATATTGAACTGCACATTAAAATTTTACTATACTACAAAACTATAGAAATTGGACATGTGGAGAGAAAGAGATGTAAATTCCTTGAGCATAAATAAGTAATAAACCTTCAAATTCCATGAGAATAAAAACAAGATGCATGTTTGAATAACTTCTATGATCCCAGTGAAGGCAAAAAACGAATCCCTGGAAGAGACTGGTGTTCTACTGGCTAAAAAGATTTCCAGAAATTCAAACCCCCATGCTGAAATAATTTTATGCTTGGTGGTGGAACAATAGTAGAATTTTCAAGATGGATGCCATCGTGGTCATATTTGATATCGGACTGGCACATCACTATTTAGTACTATCTAGAAAAAAAAAAAAAATTTTCAGTGAAACAATAATGTTGATGCAGTATAACCAGCCGTCATACATGCCAACCCAACCCACCCGAGAGGTATAAGTGTAATTATTGCTACGATAAATGGCAAAAAAGAGTAATCTGGATGTAGAAAGTGTAATCCATATATTACGTGCCAGAATTACAGCACGTATGAAAAAGATACATTTTTACTACTACTGTATTTACCTTATACATTAGGAATCTGTTAGGCAAAGTTCACATGTGAAGAAACCTGTCAGTTTTCTTGGAAAGGGTCATATACAGTTGCTATAAATAGCAAATAAGGAAAGTACTCTTATGCTATTCTTATGCAGCTGTCACCCATTTAAGAATATTCTCATATACGTGTTAGTGGAATTAAAGAGGTGATAATAAAAATGACAAAACGTTTTATTGATTTATTTTCATTTTATTTTTTAATGTACCAAAGAGGTGTAATCCGAATACAGTTTAGAGTAAAATATAATTTGGTGAAAAAAGGTAATGATTATGCCAAAAACAATGGTTGGCATGTACGAGCCATCCATGAGTAGTAATAACACGATTTTCAAATCAGTCCTTGTGGCAGTCATATCGGAGTTGTATTGGTTCCATTTTCATTTACAAACAACACAACCAGACATTACAAGAAGTCATTCTCTAAAATCCCCTGGCTGACATGATCATTCATGAGAAATATTGATACGACTTTCAAGATGGCTACTGTGGCAGGCACTGTGAATATCCAAATGGCACCATTAGGACCAGTTAGACATCATAAGAAGTTGTTTAGGAAAAAAACACATGTTGATACAACCATCCATTTAGGAGAAGTAGTGACAATAATAGATGACCACTCTTGTGGCCATTGTGTACTATCAGATCATACCTTTTACAGTTTGGACTAACTATATATCACATGAAGCCTTCTGGTGGAACCCCATGGCAATATTACTTTTCAATCAGAAGGATTAACAATAAAAAGATTTTCAAGTTGGTCACTTTGGCAGCTATGTCAGACATCAGACTGACACCATCTTAATTTAGGCCCAACCAGACTTCAGATGATGTCATTCGGTCAAATCATCAGTCAACATTACATTTTGTTCAAAGGCCCTGGTCACAGAGTGAAGCCTATCATGTGCTGAAAAATGGCTTGAATCCCATACAACCAAACCCAACATTTTGTTCACGAGAAGTTGCAATAACAAGATTTTTATGATGGTCACTGTTGCAGCCCTAGTCGATACCAGATTAGCCCAAATTTCATTTAAGACCAAGTAGGCATCACAAGAACTGTTTCTGTGACAACTCCATATTGATATGGTCTTCTATTCAGAGGAGAAGCAATAAGAATTTCAAGATGGCCACTGTGGTAGTCATACTGGATTTTCATTATCATTTAGGACCAACTACACCATGCAAAGAATGCATTTGTACAGTTTCATAGTGACAACAAACTTGTGCAAAGAGAGAGACAGATGATGGACACCATGCCAATCCATAAGCTCTTCTGGTCTCTGACCAGACGAGCTAAAAACAAACAAAAAATGTTAGCGGCACTGAGATTTAATTATGACGATTTTCATTTATGACCAACTACATATCCCAAATCCTTCAGTGAAAAGCCCCTAAGAGTAAAACTATTCATTCCATGTCAGTAAAACCATTCATTCATAAAAAGTAGCAATAACAAAATTTTCAAGATGGTGACTGTGTTAGAGATTTGACTCGTGTCATTTTGATCAAGAAGCAACTACAAATCTTAGGTCATTAATGAAAACCCAATGTCAATATGAGAACAGCTATAAAATCCAAGTGTCCATATTGGTGTCAGATCAGCACCTATTCTTATTATTAGCAAAATGATGTCATTAAGAACTCTTAAAGTAAAAACTGCATGTTGATATGACTATTCATACAGGAGTAATGATAACAAGAGTGTTAAAATGGCTAACAATGGCAGCCATATTAAACGTCTGATCAGCACTATTTTCTTTCAGCACCAACAAATCATTATCAAAAGTCTTTCAGTAAAAACCCAATGTTGAATGTATGTAGGTTTATATCAGTTTAACAGCACAATACTGTCTATTATTCCTGCCAAGCACGTTTTTTTTTTTTTAAAAAGAGTACCATAAATGTCACATGATTTCATAGCTGCTAACCCCCAAGTACAAAAATACTGACTGCATATGACAAAATACTGATTTTCAGGAACAAATACTGATTTTAAAATTTTAATGCATAAGTAACTTTATACAAGATTTACAACTATCCGTAAAGTAGGACAGTACCTTCCTTAATTATTTAATGTCAAAGATGCATGTGTTGCACTCATGCACCTTCTGAATGGGCACACTGTTCCATTCGGGTGCCCATGTAGAAGGTGCAAGAGTGCAACACACACTCAGACATTGGCTGTTTATATGAACCTTTTCCACACCTAATTTTTTTTTCTTTTTTCAATCATTATCAATTCCAATATACCATCTTTCACTGATGATCTAAATTCTGTGTGATTTTCTTACTGAATTGTTTTCATTTTTTCACACAAGTAATCCTTTGCGATTTTACTGTCTGGAAAATGTGTGCAAAATAAATCGCCAGCAACACTAGTAACTGTAAGATGAAGGTTCATTTCTAAAAGAAATTTAGTAAACCGAATTTCAATCGAATTACATCAAGGTTATCTCTGGTTTTTATATATGTCATGAGTTTAGACTGAGTTGTTGATGATGAAGAAGCAAGCTGATGTTTATTACCTTTTCTCATGCGCATGTATTTCATGGCCATCTCCATGCCCAATAGTGAAATCACATTACACAATTTGCAAAACATACATTTTTCTCCTTTACTGAATGGTTTCACAAATCTAAACAAGACGGCACAATTATCCTTCCAGTTCTGTTTTCTTGTCTTTCCTGGAGAAAATTCTGAATATTCTGCTTTCCTGTTCAACATGATTAGAAGCTGAATATTACGAAGATAAGATACAGTGATAGCAGCAACTGTTTGCAAAATCCAATGTGGCGAATAAAGACTGGCATGGTAGCCTCAATTTTGAATGAACTGATCATATTTTAGAACTATATAAATGTGATACATATCTATCAGAATGGAACCCAGTGCCTATTCTAAACTGAAAATACAAGGAAATTTTTTTATGATTTTTTTCCAATTAAAAATGTACTTTTTGCAAGAAAAATGTACACCCATATTCAGGTCCAAAATACGAACAAATACGGAAAAAATAGGACACTCAGCAGCTATGTGATCTGCCTGCCATGTGTTTATAGCCCTCCATAAAGACAACTGAAATTTCTGTGCTGATATCATTTTCTTCTTTTAGCAACTGACCTTCATCTTTATGCTTTTGACCCCAAAACTGGAAGGGTTCTTTCTTAGCCCACTAGAAACATGATATCTATGTTTTTCAAATCAGTTATGTAGACGAAGCTAATGCTTCTGTCATCGTCACATTTCAGCAAAATTAATAAATTCTGGGAAAACTATTAACATTGCTGAATTTG
This sequence comes from Megalonaias nervosa, assembly GCA_016617855.1. NCBI lineage: Eukaryota > Metazoa > Mollusca > Bivalvia > Unionida > Unionidae > Megalonaias > Megalonaias nervosa. The sequence goes on from JAECUM010005602.1 coordinate 63,251, forward strand.
TAAAATGTTATCTATTTTGTCTGAAGGAACATGCCGTTCTTTTCTAATTACACTGGCAAAAGAAATCTAATTCTGTAATACTAATTCATGTCCTCTTCAAAGAATCAAGTACATCAATATACAAGCTTTAGTTTAAAATGAATAAAAAGTACAACACAGACAGAGATACTGATAAATAACAAATCTTTCCTGAAGCATATCTAAAAAGCTAAATGAATCAAACAAAGTATGAGATATATACCTCCCCCTCCATGATGTATGTTCTCATCGAGTCAGCATCCTTTTCAAGTTCGAATTTTGAATCAGCATTTAAGTCAGTTGAGGTTATGGAAGAACTCTGTGACGAAACAGTTGATATGGACGGAGAGCTGATCACTTGAAAAGGCTGGTCTACAGATTCTCTGGCTAGGCGTCTTTTTTTCAATGGAGTCACAAAGTCTAAAAAAAAAAAAAAAAATTCAGTTAATATTCCTATTTGACAAATAATCAATTCCCAGCTATTTGACACCAATTAATAATCAATCATGAAAGCCAACCATGGGCAATTTATGTCATCATGCTTAACGATAGCCCCATATTAGGTAAGTTTTTGACTAGATATGAAAATTGTTTTCTTCCAAGGATTGTATTACAAGATGCAACGGATGCAACCCTCCACTCTACCAACAGATTTAAACCATACTAAATAGTGTTATTGAACATGTAGGTTAGCTCTGCCCATATGGTGTATGAGAATTTATATTCAGCAAGAGTGAAACAAGAAAGAGTTCAGTCTCAATGATCACTGATGCACTGAGAAGCGTACATGTATATCCATTTGCTAAATTTACATCCCCCCTTTCAATAAATAGGCATGTTGCTCATTCCTTTGTCTTGTGCAAACAGAAGCAAAAAAATGATCTTAAGGGTGAGATTTTTTAACAATTTTCACCCACTGTCTCATAGGTGGCTTAATTAATGACCATCAGACACAAAAGATTATATTTTTGGCATAAATGAGCAAGACGTGGGGGTTGGGGATGGGCAAGTACAGTCTTCCTACAGGAACCAGGTACAATGTAGAGTTCAAGGCCCCTCATGAGAGACAGATACAGGTGAGCTGACAAAGTAGTCTTTGCAATGGTTACCCATTCATATACTCATAATATTCAACACAGTACACTTCATTACTACACTGCTTATGCTTTTTCTAGGAACCACAGGTACTTGATGCAAGCTTGATACTAAAATGTGTAAAAACGAAGAACATAATGTTTTAAAACATGGCTCCTTAGACAAACATATAATAAGAGACAAGGTTTCTAACTTGAGAAACTGCAGTCAAAATCACAGCCCTTGATTTCTTAGTGGTATTCATGTTTACAATGAAATCTTTCAGTAGTTTTGATGTCTTATTTTCCTGTTCAATGAGCTGTCACACATCTTTGAAGAGTCAGCTATGGAAATAGTTATGAGACAGAAAATATAAAAATTGCATGATTTTAATCTGTTCAGGCATTTTTACTCTTGCCAAAGATCATCATTATTTTCAAGACTGTGCAGCTTTATTAATACACTGTCATGCCAAAAGTAATGCTGTCGGTTACTTTTTACAAGAAAAAGTATCAGTAACTTTCATTTAAAAGAATTCCAACTGACTCAATTTCAGCAAACTCTTATAATAAATGATCCATTTTAGTTCAACCTCCATTCTAGAAAGCCACATACTGGTGCCATAAAGAGGAAGACTGCTGACTGGCCTAAAGAAATGGAACATTTCCATGTCACTACCCAAACTTGATTCTAAAATATCAGTTGTTGTTTCAAAATTATTTGCTTTACTTTATAATCAGATTACAACAGCATGTACTGTGTGAAAGTTAGTGGGAATTTGCTTTGACACTTAAAATACTCATTATTAATGTAAGTTGGCAATATTTTACTTGTGAAAAGTCATTACATGCTTATAGAACTATAGAAGTCTCAAGAAAGCTCTTCTCTGGACAACAAAAATATATCCACCTTTACTCACATTTGGCAACCTGGCTATTGGCAGTGTTGAAAAAGGTCAATTAAATGACTGCAAAAAAGGATAGGATATGCAGACAATACTCTTTTCGTTTAAATGGTACAGTGAATGGTACATTATAAACCCCATAAATAACTGCAACTTCTGTGCTGAAACCATGTTTCTTCTTCATCCATGAGCTTGACCTTTTACATCAAAATCAATATTGTGCAGAAACCATTATTGTAGTATCACTTATTTTTATGGGGGTCAATTGTAGTGGTTTAGTTAAAAATGACATTTTTGTGGGTACTTAAATTCTGGCTTTGCCTGTCAAAGTTTGCTTATTAGTAGGTGTTTAATTTCGTGGTTACAAAAACCAAAATAAAGAACATGGAATAAAACAATGCTGATGCAAAAGGTGGCTACTTAAATGTTGAAAACAATACCTCATGTATGAGCATGAAGCAATGACCTAACAAGTTCAATACTTACAATGTATTTTGTCTGAATGAACAACATCAATGGAAACAGACACAGCCAGCAACACTAAAACAATATTACAACCTCTATCACCACAAATAAAAATCCTGTCAAGATCAATCACTTTCACTGTGTTTTTGTCAGAGTGTAGAACATCAAGAAGCCAATGCCACTATGTGTCAAGATGTTAAATAAATTGAAAGACAGTGGAATCACTCCTTTGTTTGCCCTAGCTTCATGTACAGACCAACTTCAACAACTATACTTGGCAACAAATAGAAAGTACAAAGAAGAATTAAAATCACACTTCCACAAATGGTATGCTAAAAAGGTCATGCAGGCCATCACAAAAAAGGAAGATGTTACTAGTGACGTTCAGTGCACTGTACAAGTGAACCCTGCAACCTCATTAATCAAGCCAATTCATGCTGAATGTTACTGTAGCCCACATGACAATGAATAAAAGATTGTGAATAATTGTTAGTGGTTTGAGAGAGCTGGACTTGTTTAATTAAGCACTTTGGGGATTATGTACCTGACAAGCATCTGTGTGTGCCATGAAATTTGATTGCCACGATGTTGATTTAATAGCTCTGTCCTTAAATCAGTGAAGAGTGAGTTTTAATATTCTGCTGAAATTAGTGCGTATATATATATATATAGTCTTTAATGAGTAATGGATCTTGAAGCAATGATTAATTAAGGGATTAAAAATGCAAGGGATAAAATTAAAGGTACAGTCGAGTGCTGATTATTTGACCCCGGTTATCCGACATTCAGCTTGATCTGACAAAGCCATACAGTATGCTATTTACAGTCTTGTGTTGCATGTGCATACATGCTTGCACATCCCACTTCTTTGTCTGTGTATCATATACTGCTGTGGAAATAGCTTTGTTTGTTCATCTGTACCAGCGACTTGTCTTTGTACTGTACATACAGTACTGTGATTGTGTTTTATTTTCCCTTAATATAATTGTATTGTTTGAGGAACATGGCAAGTGAAAAGAGAAAGAAAGTGGTTCTTTCAACGGAACAAAAACTTAAGGCCTTAAGCAGACTAGACAATGGTGAGTCCATGCGAAAAAATGCATGGTGTGGGCGAGTTACAGTTGGTGACTGGATGAGGAAAAGAAGCGAGTTAGAAAGTGGTGCTCTGATCGGGCCTCACATGAAGGACTGAAGTACAGAAAAACTATGAAGAAATGTGCATATGAAAAGGTTATTGAAACTCTGTTCTTATGGTTCACGCTGCAAAAGGATAAGGGCATTCCTATCCTATTCCTACAAGAGAAAGATCTAATTTTCCAAAAGGAATTTAATGAAGGGGAACCTCATTTCATGGGTAGTGCAGGCTGGCTTGATCGCTGGAAGAAATGATATGGATTAAGGCAGCTGAATATCTAAAGGCAAAAAATTATCAGCAAATTCGGAAGAATTTCTAAAATAAAAAGTAGAATTTCATCAACAATGAAGGATTATCAGGTGAACAGATATACAAGTGCAACGAGACAGACTTAACCTATAAAATGCTGCCTTCAAAAACTCAAGCATCCTGGGCTGAAGCTTCAGCTACTGGGTATAAACAAAGAAAGGAAAGAGTGACAATTCTAGCCTTTAGTAATGCTACTGGAAACCACAAACTAAAACTTGCATTTACTGGAAAGGTAAAAAAAACATGAGCTTTCAAAGGCTTTGCTCCTACTACTCTACCAGTTTCGTATATGAACCAAGAGAATGCATGGATAGATTCAGAATCTTTCCAAGGCTGGTTTTTCAATGAATTTGTTCCTTCAGTAGGACAATTTTTGAAATCACTAAACCTACCAAGGAAAGCAATTTTTGTCACTGATAATGCACCATCTTATCCTGATGACCTGATGAGGATGAACTGAGCAGTAGGGACATTAGAGTCATTTTTCTTCCTCCTAACGTCACCTCACTTTGTCAGCCAAAGGACCAAGGTGTGCTTTAAGCAAAGAAAAAATATCCTCATAAGCTTTTAACTACGCTCACTAAGGCGACAGACGATGGAGATGGGAAGCTAAATAAGCTATGGAGAATGAACCTAAAAGATATTATTTTTTGGACTGCACAATCATGGGACGACATTGAACCACAAACTCTGGCAAGATCATAAAGAAAGTTGCTTTCGCAATATAAAAATTTACAAGAAATGGTGCAAGAAAACTGTGCTAACCTGGTATCTTTGTTACAACAAATTCCAGGCTGTGCGAACGTGAATGATGATGATTACAGGAAAGGGTGGAGAAAGACGGATGAGAATTGACAGACCACGACCTAATAGCTCTAGTGAATTGGAATGAAGAAGATCACGACACTGGGACTGAAATGGGACTAGACAAAATGGAGAGAACAAGTCATAGCAAAGGGGTTAGTCTCTCGAGGTGGCAATGGCTTACAATGAATGACAAGAGGCAACTGCTACTAATGTCATGCTAGAGATGCTGGTGTGACCTTGCCCAAAGGAAGAGCAAAGCTGGGAAACAAACTTCACCCTCTCATTTTATTTGACAGTAACTTTTGCATCTTGCCATATTGTATACTAAATGTTGCATTTAATCAATTTAGAACTGTTTAGGTTGCTTGATTGAAATTTATTTTTCAAATAATATTTCTGTACTCTAGTATGTTGGTTGTACTGCAGAATAATTATTAATAAATCTGATTTTATACTTATACTTCATTTCCATTTAATCATCTTCACTAGCCAAGGTTCCGATGTGATAACCCTATCTACACCTTGGTGTATCGAGCAGATATTTCTGTGCTTCAGGTCTGTGAATTTCATTGGTTGTGGACGCAAGCCACCACATCCAATCAAAATTAAGTTGTTCAAATTTTAACACTATTCCTACATGATCGAGACAAGGGAGCACACAACCGGAATGGACTGATAAACAAATTTTCCACTGCTGATCCGTGTTTGCACAAATAACTTTCACTCAAATACACCTGTAACGGCTTCCCTCTGCTACACTGTTGTTGCTGTTGTAGGGCTTAACGCTGTTTTTCAGCACACAATAGGCTATACATGGCGGCCAGTATTAATGGTGAAGGAAGAAAACCCCGGAAAGAACCACCGACCCACAAGAAGCTACTGGCAAGCTTTCTCACATATCTACATTGGACGAATCTGAGACTTGAACCCACGCAGACAGAGATGAGATGGCAGTGATCCGTAACGGAGAGCACTTTAGACCACTCAGCCACTTGGGGCCCCTTCCCTTTGCTACATAGTCATACTTTCAATGTTAAACTTACAAAGTATCCGTTTTAGGTCAATTGCCTCCATCATTTTTGGCCGATGTACAATGCATCATGCTACTGGATCTTTAAATTCATGGTTCGAGGTAACAATAAAAAAAAAAACCATAAAAGTTTCTGATATTACAGTATTCTGTTAGTTGCAGTAACCTTGACCTAGGATGTTTCGACTCCAAAATCAACAGGGTTCTTTTCCCCAAAATGCAAGTTGATGGAGAACTTCAGTGGAAACCATTTCTCTAGTTTCAGGCAGTGACCCTGTACTCAGACCTTTTGACCCCCAAACTGACAGGTTTCTTCTTTATCCCAAGTGAAGGCTATCCACTAATCCTGATGAAAAGACCTGTCTTAGTAATTTCAAACCAGATTAAAAGTACTTCACAATCTTTAAAATGTTAATGTTACCTGCTGGTGGAGATGCTCCAGGACTATGAGTGGAAGCCAGAGGGTTAGGACTCATGCCACCATGACTTGGAAAAGCTGGAGGAGAGCACAGCCCACTTTCTGGACTTGGCGTTTCACCCATAGCTTGCCTTAACCATCTCTGCCAAGAAAAAAGAATATTGTTACTTAAAACTGGCAATACATCTTGTAATGAAAACTTTAAAGTTTATTATTTTGCCTGCTATTAATGTCACTATAGCTTTAGTGATACATTACCAAAACAACCACAGTAACCTTGTAATTGGACCTTTGAATGATTTCACTCCCAAGCTCTTTTCTCTGGTAAACCTATGTACAGAAAATGAGGAAAATCCATTTTTGGAAACTAAACATATAGCCTACCCAAAAAAACTTTCTGCCCCCCCCCCCTTCCCCCCAAAATAATTCATCCTTTAACTCTAATATATGACCATCTGAACTGTTATCCTTAGGATATTACTCATAGAATAGTAAACTTGTCTGTAAAACCTAAAGACAATCTATTCTCATCAACATGCTTATGCACTCACTTTAAAAATATAAACAACCCCCCCCCACCTCTCCAAAACAATAGGGTTCTGTATCACTCCACTTGCATACATTAGTAAAAAACATACAAATCTAGTAAAAAGGTATGTACACTGGATTGAAAGACATCCACAACAGAATAATTTCTAGCTATATGCATACATGACCACCCACCCAGGTAAAAACATAATTATTTTGCTACTTTAAGTAGGAAAAAAGCATGATTTGAGTGTAAAAAGTATAATTTTGATAGATTAAATGCCAGAACTATAGCATGTATGAAAAAAGATAAATTTATGTTTGCTACTAACCTGGTTCTACAGCTGGTCAAAATTCCTGTCACAGAGGGCAAGATCCATATGGATTAGGACCAGAATACAAACACAAAATATATTGAAAAGTTATTTATTTTCAGCACTCACTTTAAAGTCTCATGTGTAACTTTTGCAAAATAATCATGAATTCTGCAAATGAGCATGATCATGTGCTCAGACAGCTGTATTACTTACTTTCATTTTCTTCTTTTAATGTTTGTAAACCGGTGTTGATTTGTCCTTTTTTTTTGATCTGACATGTTTTATAGTGTGAAAAAAATCCGTCTATTCTTAACTTTTTCCATCATATAACATCCACAACTCACACCATAAAGCGTTTCATTTAACATCTGGTGACATTTTGTCTGAAAGTACAGACTGGTCCGCTACCTACCTTATCAATATAAAGAATCTGTGAGAAAAAGTTCCTATTCGAAGAAACCTACTATTTACTTAGATATGGGTCAATATAGTTACTATAAATAATAAAAAAGAAAGGTACTCTTATGCTATTCTTAAACAGCAGTCATCTTTTAAAGAATATATTCAAATTTATTTATATGAGTGTAATTAAAATGATGAAAAAAACAACTTTTAATTGCTTTATTTGTATTTTATTTTTTAATGTACCCCAAAAAGGTGTTATCCATACACAGGCAAGTGCAGAAAAGTAATTTGATGAAAAAAAAAAGGTGTAATAATTATGCCAGAAGTGTAATGGTTGGCATGTATGTGTATGGCAGAAATTGATAATATTTTACATGATGCTCAACTGTGTTTCTGCTTTGAGTAACTTCAGCTGGACAAGATCATGCATTGGTATCATTTAAATGAATGTGGAAGGTATTCATGCAAGACTTCAATCACACAACTGGTATGATATGGTAAAGGCAGTTTTGTAGAGAAAGTCATTCATGATATGTAACAGGTAATTATATATGATCACTTAAAAGTATCATTTGCAGGTATTCTAAACAATTTTTATGGAAAACAATGCTTCGGGAGACATCCGAGAAGCAACTTTTGGAACTTTAAGGAACATTTATATCAAGTCTGACCAAAAATGACTACACAAATTGAAAATAAAGAGTTTCTTTGTGGTTGATAATAAAGCAATTGCAAAAGGAGTCACCCCAAACACAATGTTGACATGTCTGATTGAAATTGGCTTGGCCATTCTAACAGTCGAAAACAAGTTTTCCATCTGGTTGTTAATGGAGCTACCCTGAATACAATTGGGAGAGTGTGTGCCCTAAAAAAACACACCTAATCAGTTTGACTGAAACAGGCTCAGTTGTGCTTAAGAAGTTAAAATAGGTTTTCCAACTGACTGCTAATGAACGTGTCCTGACAAACATTCCTACCAAGTTTTATCAAAACTGGCTATGCCATTCAGGGTAAGTATTAGAAATTAGGTTTTCCAATAGTTGCTGTGGGAGCTAAAAAGCACTGCTAGGGGTGCCACCCTTATGCAAATTTAATATGGCATGTTCTAACAAAGATTTCTATATAGTTTTATTGATATTAGGTCAGAATTCTGTAAAGGATGAAGATAAGTTTTGAACATAGTTACAGTGGAAGCCATGCCATTGCATTGGGAGACAACACTGAGAAAATGTGGACGCAAGATGTACTAACATACATTCCAACCATGTTTTATTAACATTAGTTTGGCCATTTTGGAGAAGCTGAAAGTAAGATTTCCATATGGTTGCTATGAAAGCCACACCTTTGCTAAGGATATTGCCCGGAACAAAGTTTAAATAAAACATGTCCAAAGAAAAATTCCTACCAACTGACATTGTATCAGTCATAGAACAGAAGTCAAAAACTATTTTTCCACTCGGCTGTTGAAGAGGCACCCTGGACAGAATTTTGAGCATGTCATAACAAACATTCCTACCACATCTGATTGAAACTGGTTCAACCATTCAAGACAACACGTAGAAACTAGGTTTTTCATCAGTTTACTAAGGAACCCACACTGCTGTGAGAGGTACTTATATCTTGTTTTTCTGCATGAGTTCGAGTCTCAGGCTCAGCTAATGTGGGTACATGAGAAAGCCTGCCAGTAACTTCTCATGGGTTGGTGGTTCTTCCCGGGGTTTTCCAGGGTTCTACATCCACCAATTATACTGGCCGCCATGTATAGCCTATCTTGTGCTGAAAAATGGCATTACACCCTAAAACAACAACATTTTGTTTTGTTGTTGTTTAACTGCACTTTAACACATTACTGACCCTATCATGCTGAGAAAAACAAAATCAAATTTTGATAGAGCATGTCCTAACAAACATTCCGAGCAAATTTTATTGAAATTGGCTCAACTTTTCTGGAGAAGAATAGTTTTTCACCACTGTGATACATTTTGTCCTAACAGACATTTATACCAAGTTTGATCATCAGCTCAGCTATTCTGGATAAGCTGAAAATAGGTTCATGGTTTGTATAGCTCTAGTAAGTTTTATTTTACAAAGACTTTTCATAGTGTGTTCACGGAAGATTAATTTTAAGAAAACTCAACTTTTCCCTCAAGTTACCTTATACCACTGCATAAATTTGTAAAAGTAGAATAAAAACACTTAACTGCATTACAACAGCAACGGGATGCTACTCCATCTGGCAACTATTGGTGATGCATCTCTTGATCCACCCAATATTATTCTATTTTTATTTCTTTCTAATTTTTGGAAAATATATAACAAACATTCTGGATTTTAAAAATAATTCAATTTATTATTTTAAACTTCTGGTATTCAGTTAAATTCAAGGATTTTCTAACAAAATTGTTCCAGGAATTTTCAAGGATAAAAGCAACTTATTTGAAAATTCAAGACTGTCAAGGCATACTCTCAAAATCATGAAGTTTTCAAGGTTTTTCATGTGGTTGCTATGGAAGCCACACCACTGCTTGGGAAGCAACTCGGGACAAAATTTTAGTACATGTGTTCTGAAAAATTCTGACCAATTGTAATCAAACTTAGCTCAGCTATTCCAAGGAACAAGTGGAAATTGTGTTTCCACCCCATTGCTATGGAAGCCACAAATTTCTAAAGGAGGCATCCAGGACAAAAGTATGTTGATGTCCTATGAAAGATTCCTGTTTGACAAACAGTTGCTAAGGAAGCCACACCATCGTCAGGCAAGCTACGCTAAACACAAGTTTGATACAGAATGTTCTACAAAACATTTCTACCAAGTCTGATAAAAATTTGCCAAAGTTATTCTGGATACGAAGCTGAAAATAACTTTTCCATTTTGATTACCAAGGAAGCCGCATCACTGTTAAGGGAAACACTAATGTAATTTTTTAAAAGCACATCCTGAGAAACTTTCTCTACCAAGTTCAAAGTTGTCTCAGCGGTTTGAAAGATGCTCAAAATGGCAATGTGGCCTAATGACACATGCCTGAAGCAGGGACATACTATAGTGCACATGGGCTCATGGTCATAGTGGCCCTGGGTGGCCAAGTGGTATAAAGCACTCATCTTTACCAATCACTGCCATCTCACCTCTGTCCATGTGGGTAGAGTCTTGAGCTCAGCCAATGTGGGTATGTGAGAAAGTTTTCCAGTAGCTTCCCATGGCTCAGTGGTTGTTAACCAGGGTTTTCTCAGGTACTTCCTACACTGGTTATACTGGCTGCCATGTACAGCCTATCTTGTGCTGAGAAAGGGCATTAAACCCAAAACAACAGCTTTGCAAAGTAGAAAACAATTTTATATTTAATAGGATCTGACGGCAAGGATGCAATGCAGATTTACAGAATTTATTAGCATAATATCAAGATAATATCATGACTCTACTGACTTAAAATAAGTAATAGAAAAAAAGCGCAAACCAACAAGTTGTGTAAAATTCAACAAATAATTTTTTCCCTAGAACACAAAGTGAAAACGTAAAAATAGCTTATGGTATTGCAAATTAAATCACAAGTAATAATTCTAGAACTTCTAACACAATTCCTAATGGAATTTATTCTTTTTACAATACAAACACATTATATATTATTTTTTCAACATCTTTACCACTTCATACCTTTTTGGCCGAGCCAGCACTTGACTCTGGGTTAGGTCTGTGGCTACATCCCTGACTTTGACTGTTTCTACGCAAGCGTTCCATAGAGTTTCTTGGACTGGGTAGACAGGGTACAAACAGGCTTTCATCTACAGTTACTTCTAAAGGCTCTGTCTTCACTGGTACAGGCTTGCCATCTTGACTCTTCTCACTCAGCCATTCATTCATAAGATGCTGCATAGGACAGTACAATTCATTCAATAGTAGTTCAAGTCCATCATTTCTCAAGCTGTATTACATGCTTTTAGCTGGCAAATTGTGTTGTTCACTTAGTAATGTTCAAAAGTTATGTATATTACATTAAAACTGTATGCTGTTAAAACATCAATTTAAAAATAATATGACAAATTTATTTTTGTTGATGTAAGCTGCAGAAGCCTTACCACTGAAATCCACACTGAACATCTTGTTTAGTATGGTGTTTACTTGTAACCACCAATATGCAGACTGGTATGGAGGACTAATGCAGAGGACATGGGAGTTAATTGCCTTGGACAGGGATATGCCACAACAGCCAACCCCAGATGGACTGAATAGGATTTAATCCTGTTACCCAATGGTTGTGTGTGTAAGATAACACACCATTACTACAATATCTTAGCCCTTAAGATTCATCAATCAACCAAAACAAAGTCTGATAAGATCCAATAGGGTTAAGTATATAACAAAGAAAGGACTCCAAGTATAAATGTGACACAAGCAAGAAAATTTGGTCAGTGACCTACTTTAAGTATGTCCAAGTTACCCTCCATTACACACCACTTTTCATTACTGCAGGTGAGTAGGGTCCAAGATATTAAGCATGTAATGAATTATGAGCTGGAGAGTTGCTCGAGTATGAAAATTAGGTTAGAGTGACCAAACTTTGGCATATTTTTCGAGCTACTCTCGTTGAGATGCGTCCACAGAAAAATATTCATGCTGCAAATGAACAGAGGTTCAAATACTTCAGCAACAAAAATAAAGCTGAAAATACTAAAGTCAAGGTGTAACAAATGATTGAAATTAAAACTTCAGGGTGTAATAAAGTGAAAACAAATTGCTCTTCATGACATGCATACACGTACTAATTTTCAGAAGTGTAGGCAAAATAGAGTCCAATATATTAAAGGTGTAATAGCTGGAAGCAGAGAAGTCACTTGAACATGAGATTGAAATTTAATTATGTAGTTTTGGTATGACTGAGCACCTCAACTTAGGATCCAGCTGCATAAAATATAAATTTTTTTACTAGTGTAGGTGAAATAGAATCCAAGATAATGATAGCTGAAAAAATGAAAGTCATTCTTGTGAGAATTGTGTCTGGGTGATCTATTTTTAGCATGGCCAATTTATCCCTCTTGAGAAGAATTCACATACATTTTGTGAGTAAAGGTTTGGTTTGGTTTGGTGTTTATAGCACACAAACACAAGGCCCCAAGTGGCCGAGTGGTCTAAAGCGCTCTCTGTTACCAATCACTGCCATCTCACCTCTGTCTGTGTGGGTTCGAGTCTAGGATTCGGCGAATGTGGATATGTGAGAAAGCTTGCCAGTAGGTCCTCGTGGGTCAGTGGTTCTTTCCGGGGATTTCCCGGTTTCTTCCTCCACCATTAATACTGGCCGCCATGTATAGCCTATCGTATGCTGAAAAATGGCATTAAGCCCAACAACAACAACAACAAGGCTGTTATTTGGTGCTGAAACAATTGGAGTAAGTGCCTTGCCAAAGGACACACCATGGTATCTAACACAGGCTTCTCTGATGGTAGGATCTGATCTCACACCGTTTCAGTCTCGAGTCATGCATGCTAACTACTGGGCCACCGCAGCTCTCTGCGTGAATGTAAAATATTAGCCAAGATATTGTGAGTTCAATACAAGAATAGCTCAAAACACAAGTCATTCAAGTGTGAAAATTTAGTCACAGTGACATAGGTTTGGTATGGTCAAGTTACTTGCTTCGAGATGCACTAACATTTTCATACGAGTGGGCAAAAAAGGGTCCAAGATATTGAGTGTAACCAATGGATAGCTGAAAGGACCAAAGCCCTCTTGAGTCACCCATCTTCAAAAAGCACTGCTGTAAAATCTGCAACCTTCACCCAAATTAAAGACCCAGTCAGCAGAAAATGAACTGTCTTAGCTATTATACATCTAAAGTATAAAAAAAATCTATGAAGGTGTTTAGAATGAACAAGCAAATGAAAATAATTCGCCCATCTCAATGCATATTTTCCACTGTGACCTTGACAATGGGATATAAGGGGCAAGCAAACATACTGCAGAATTAGGTGTTTCAACTTCAATGATTCATGCCAAGTATGATGAGAATCTATTAAGCAGTTACTAAAATAAAATATATGTAAATAACAAACTTTATCTAAAACCTTGAAAACACTGATGCCACATGCAGTGGACCGTAACTAATTTTCTTCACTTCTCACTATCATGAGCTCAACAAAACAAGTCATACCAACATTAAATTTCTAAGTGACCTAATTTGGGTGTTCTGGTAACTCACCTAAAGATACATCCATATATAAAATTTCACGAGTGTTGCTGAAATACTGCCTAAGATATTAACAGCTGATACTATGATATTAACAGCTGAAACAACAAAGTCATTCAGGTGTGAAATGTAGGTCACAATCAGTTAGTCTTTCTATGGTCAAGTTACACTTCACAAGGTGCATCTACATACCAATTATCATCAGTAATGGTGAAATATGGTGCAAGATAATACGGGTGTAGTGAATTGCTGAAAACATGACAGTCATTTAAGTGTTACAATTAGGTCAAAGTGACCTATTCTTGGTATGACTGACTTCCTCACCAAAATATGCATCCACTTACAAATCTTCATACGTAGGTTACGTAGTGTCTCAAATATTTAGTGTGTTATAAATGAATTGCTCAACATACAAAGTCATTCAGCTTGAACATTAGGTCAAAAAAATGACAAAGTTTCGGTATTGCCAAGTTACTCTTCTTGAGATGCATCGACATACCAGTTTTCACGAATGATGTTGAAATAGGATGTAAGATATTGAGGGTGCAATGAATAACTGAATGCATACATGAATGAATAAATGAATGGGAAAATACTGTACCCTCTCAGAGCTTTGTTGCCAAAGGCACAAGTTAGCAGATAGTCTTGTGAATATTGGGCAAGTAAAAACCTACCTTTGTGCAATAGTATTTATGTACCTCACTCATCAAATCTAGTTAAAATGGTGTTGAATAATCACTGCATTCAGTGAAATGATTTATTTCATATGGAAGAAACAACAACAACAAAAGTTGTTACCTTTCAATAATCTGATATTCCAACTGTTCACTGTACTTTGCAAAAGTCTTTTCACACTACTGGAAACTTTTTTTTTTAACGATCATTATGATCTTTTTTAATACTCTTGACTCTATTAAGTTAATCTGCTGATTATATCATGACAGCTGTGTCTGCAGAAATCACCAAGCTCTTTAACAGTTACACAACAGCTTATCAGGTAGATTGTGAATTTTCTGATTTCCCATCTTACTCTTAATTTTCATGTACATTTTTTTGACAACTTTCTTTGCTGTACTTCTTTCTGTGAGCCACAGTTCCATTTTATGCACTGTCTCAATTTACCATTATTTCAGAGAATATCTGCTCTGATATAAAACCCAAGTACAGCACTACTAAAGTAAAAAAAATAATTCCGTACATAAATTTTTCATGAAAATTATCATAAACATATTTAATCAAGGCTGCCATATTAAAAAAGTTCTTAATCTGCAGTTGTTGCTACTTTTCCACACATACCCTTTTTGTTTTCAGGAACTTGAAAGATGGAGGTGCGTTTACAGCATCTGCTGGTGTGACAGGACAGCTGACCACCCCTAGTGGTCCTTGATTACTCCCTTCGTCATGTGACACATTAGCCTCAGGATTAATGCAGCCGATGCTGTACCTGGTTCTTCTGTAAAAATGAACACATACATATTATCCATATTTATATCAACATTAAATGCATTCATTTTATAAACATGTTGCTAAAACAATGCATCATCCCCAAACTGCACACACAAATGACATTTCAATCCCCATTACAAGAACAGCTGCATCACTAAAATATCAAAATGCATCAAGCTAATTATATTTAATAAATGGTTCTAATACCTTGTCCTTTAAGACACTAATAGAAGAGCTTTGAAACAATTCTGAAATGAGCTTTAACAGAGAAATAGATATGAAGCATATTGGCATATTTTATGTGAACAAATTAACACAAAGTGCATGCAGAAATTTTTCCATGCATATAAATTATGCAAAACAAGAGTCCCTTTAAGGGCCTCATCCTCAGCTGGGCAAAAATTTTTTTCCAGGTATTCAAGAGAAGACCATTTCTCAGTTGTTGTTTCGTTGTTGGTTTAATGCCAATTTTTTCAGTACACAATAGGCTATAACTTGGTGGCAAGTATAACTGTTGGAGGAAGAGTTCAGGAAAACCCCAGTAATGACCAGCAACTTGCGGGAAGCTAATGGCCAGCTTTCTCGCACACCCACATTCGCTGTACTAGACGCTCATAGGACAAAGTAGACATATTGTCTAGTAAAAACCCCATCTCATAATGATAACCCATCTGGGGGAGAATTAGCAATGTAATGTTTAAGACAGTTGCATTGGTTTGGTTTGTTTTTTTCTGGTTTAATGCCATTTTCTTAGCACCTGATAGGCTATACAGGGCAGACACTATATTTGGTGGAAGAAGAATCCCAAAGAACCACCAACACAATGGGAAACTACAGGTAAGGTTTATCACATACCAATGTTGGCCGCACCTTGACTCATTATGCATCAAGAGAGTGATCATAAAAGCAAACAACTTTGATCATTCTGTCACCAGGATCTGGGAGCAATATTGGATGTATTTCTGGCACCTTTTTTATTTTGGACCAACAAGGTATCAGAAAAAGTATATTGCTGAAAACCCCAAGATATTACAGCTATCCATTTTGGATGAGTACAGATGTCAATATTTTTCAAAACAGACAACATGGTGGCCATATTGCGGGTTATTCATTTTTATTAAAGACCAACTAGACATTGTTAGAATTCTTCTGATGAAAAATCCATGTCAAAATGACATTCCATTTAAGAGTAGCAAAAACAAGAATTTGAAGCTGGCCACACATGGGACTTCAGATCCGTACCATTTTAGTTTAGGATCAGCAAAACATTATGAGAAGTCTTTTAGTGAACACCCATTGCTGATATGACCATTCTTTCTGCAGAAGTAGTGAGATTTTCAAGCTGGCCACTGTGGCAATAATATTAGACATCAGATCAGCACCATTTTCATTGAGGATTAACTAGACATCATAATAAGTCTTCTGGTGAAAACAAGAGATCATTATGACTTTCTATTAAGTTGGAGATGTGACAAAAAGGTTTTTCAAGGTGGCATGTGGTGACCATACTGGAACTCAGATCAGGACCATTTTCATCTATGACCACTAACCATAAGTCTTTTAGTGAAAACCTCATGTTGATACAACCATCTACAGGCCTGTCAACAATAACAATATCGTCACAGTATGGCAGTTGATACTTTTACACAAGTTTGACCAATTTTCAGTAAGGTGTAAAAATATATGTAGTTCCATTGGGAAGTTGTAAAATGTGCATTTAAAAATATCAGGAATGTGATGGAAGACTGATGAAGCGATGGTAAACATTATGTTCAACTAATAGTTTGCAAAGTACACTTAAAAAGTAAATAACTCCATTACAGTTTCAAACCTTATGGAGCTCAATGAATTCTTACTATCTCTCACCCGAGGTAATCCTTGTCATTTTTTAATTTCATGTGGATATGACAATCATCTCAGGAGTCATAATCAAATCCACACAAGTACAATAAATATAATTGTTGCCCTTCCTGCTTTTATTCACAAGAATCGAAATATTCCTTTTTATTCTTCAATGACGACTATTTTAACTTTTCAAAATGTTTATATCCCGTTCTTCTTGAATATGTATCATTGTTTGGTTGCTATATTCAGAAAATTCTAAGCAAAAGCTTGATCATGCAGATATTTTGCATGAAATTATATGCAGTTTAAAGCATCTGAGGTACTCGTGTAAACAGTCTGGTTCCCTGACAAACTCAATTGAATCTAATATAAAATTCTGATCTAAATGGACAAGCCAGTACATGGATTTTGTTTTCTGCAACAATCACATTTCATTAATATTTGTTATTATTCTCTAAGTACATATTTCAAAGGTCATTTACGCAAGACTTGTGGTCAAATTGTATAGGCTGACATCCATTCAGGAATGGCGATAACAATAACAAGATTTTCAAGATGGCTGATGTGTCAGCGATACTACACATCAGATTGGCACCATATTCATATTAGCTCAACATATCATACAAAATATACATATTAAACAGAAAATAAAATGTGTCTCTATTTGTTTATATATGTTCTCTCTTTGAATAGGAATAGAAAAAAATCAGCCACTGCATTCATACACACAGGGTCAGCTAGGATTAATGCATTTTCTAACGTACCAATTGCAAAAAAGATTCTCTACTTTCCAACATACACCTTGGGTGTGGACCGTCTCCTGGCCTGAAAAATGCTATTTCTTTGAAAACTAGTAATGGCAGATATATTGTTCAAGATGAGCTAATTGTGAAGGTGGAGAATCTGTAGGCTGTTATGCAGAAGATTGCCCCTATGCTGTGACAGATTGTCCCTACTCTGAGGCAATGTCCTGGGCTGGTCTACCAACATGTGAAGATCACTGAAAATTGATCATTAGGGCCACCAAATTGAGCTGAGCACTAGAGATCTTTACTTTGTGAAGCACTGCAGAATCATCCTGAATAGTGGGAAGGCTCAAGTAAACAGACGATCCCACTTCAGGCTGAAGGTATCCCCTGTCCAGGCCCTCTGATCTAGGAAAGGGGAAAATGTAAAAGAGGAGCTTGTTGTTTAGTCTTGTCGACTAAGGGTCCTCCCCACCACCACCCCGTCTGAACAGGGACTTTGCTACATAGTGTACAGAGACCATTCCACGAGGACTACCATGCCTCTCCTAGACAAACTGTCTGCCAAAATATTCTTCTTGAAAGGAATATTGCAAATGTGGAGGGTAACCCCTTCTGAGGCTGCCCAGCAAAGAAGTTTCCAAACCACCATGCAAAATCAATGGGGCATGTGTACCGCACAGTCACCTAAGCCATGTTACCACTAACACATTGTCACAGGAAACAACCACACAGGAAGTGCTACTGTGCATGCATGGGCCCATGATGTGAGAAACAAAAAGGATCTATGTTAATTTAAGTTCTGATCTTTCTAGAACTTTCCCTCTAATGGGAGGATGTAATTTTCATTTTATGGACGAGGGTAATTTTTTTCCAGGAAAGGTAAGCTACAAAATAGTAATGGGTAAAGTAGTAGTAATATTAAAATACTCAAAATACTCTGCTTTAACATTATTTTTTTGCAAAGTCACTATAACTGTGGTGCAGCTAATTATCCCAAACCTAATGCACTACAACACAGTTACAGAAGCCGATTTTTCACATTATGTTTAGAGAAGAAAATAAACATCCGATCAATCTCGGCAGGTTTTCAAGTCATTTCACACACAGTAACTACCTCCTTGCTGAGGCTCTTTTGGCCTTCTTTCCCTTAGATTTTATCTCCCTTGGTCGCAGTTCCCTTAGGTCTTCCTTGGCAGCTGCCTCTTCCTCCGCCTCCACTTTTTCTTCCTTTATTTCTGTGACATCAACTTCCTGCTTCTCTTTACCTTCAGTTGGTTCCTCAGCTACCTTCACTTGAATCTCTTCTGTAATCTCTGAAGTTACTGGACACTGCTTTGATTGCTCCTCCTGCTTGACTGGTTTGCCTTCCTTTCTAGAGTCCTTGGGAACCTTGCTTTCTTTTCCACCCTTAACTTTCTGCAACTGCTCCAACTTGGAATTCTGCATTAAAATATAGTACAAAATGAAGACTTCTCCAAATACACATACAATTAACCTCACCAACCATGACAATTAATGTCATTCTATGACACTGACACATAATACAAGAACAGGCAAAACCTAGCAAATTGAACAGAATGAAATTTAAAAATATTGATTGGTTGGTTTTAATGGCACTTTTTCAATACATATTACTGCCTATATCATGCAGTGGAATACATACAAGTGCATTTCTGAAGGACTGATTTAGGCATCCAACCCAGACTGGCCTCAGTTGTTAAAGTCTGAATGCCAAAGTCAAAGGACAACATTCTGTGCCTTGAAGAGGAAATCATTATGTGACAAATATTTTGTTTTCCACTACTGCATCAAGGCCAACCAACAGTAATTCATATTTTGTGCAAAGTAGTGGATTGTGCAAGATATCTTGGAAATCATTTTTTGATGTTGATAACAGTCTAAAGAAAATTATACTAGTTCCAGTGAAACCAATCTACAAAGGACACATGTGAATTCTTTAAACGGGGGATCTCAAACTCAACTCACTATGAAGGCCCATGAGGATTAGAACATTGGCCCAAGGGCTGCATCACTGAAACTTTTCATCACAAAACAACTGGTGAACACCCAAAGTTTATATAACTGTCTATTTGGAAGACACAGATATATTTTAAAGATGGCCACCATGGTGGCCATATTGAGTGTCAATTTAGGACCAACTAGACACCACTGAACTAACCTGATGAAAACCAGAGACAAAATGACTTTCCATTTAAATGGAGTAGGGATAAGATGATTTTCAAGATGGCCTTAATGTTGGTCATACTGGACATCAGATCACCACCATTTTTACTTTACAACTAACAGGACATTATAAGTCTTCTGGTGAAAACCTTATGTTGATATGACTTTACATTTGGATGAATGGCAAGATTTTCCAGATGGCTTTATTGGTGGCCATATTGGATATCAGATGTGCACAAGTTCCATTTAGGACCAAACAGACACTAAGATAATCGTGATGGTCACTGAATTTGATCGGAAACCATTTTCATTCATGACCAACAAAACATCTTAAGTCTTTTACTAAAAAACCACATTTTGATAGGACAATCCAATCAGGAGTAGTTACAAGATTCTCATGATGGCAGCAGTGGCACACTTTCTGTTTCTGAGAAGTAGCAACAAGATTTTCAATAAAGCTAAAAACAAAAAAAGGTGAGGTACTTTGCAAATTAAAATTCGGTTATATGACAAAGTGATGGGAATACATCATTCTTCTCTTCATATTTTTTTTTTTTTTTTTTTTTTTAAACAAGAGCCATTTAACAATATCAACTACAGAAAAAAGACTCCTGGTACCTGTGAAGTCTCCTTTCTACACTCATCTGATTCGTCTTTGCTATTTCTGCGACTCTGTTCCAAGCGAGTCAACGCCTCTTTTCTCCTCTCCTGCCTCTTTTCCATTTTTTCGAAAGCTCTCATAATGGCCTCCATTTTTCTTTCTTCTCTACTCTGCAAACAAAATGGGGAATGTGCACAAGATAAACAAAATAAATTTCGTCAGCTTTCCTGTAGATGTTTTGGCTGCAGATAAACCAGAGTGCATAACTTTAAGTTAGTATTACCATAGTCTAATGGACCTGAAACGATAATAACTGCTGCTATACTCATTAGTTTGCAGAAAGTATTCCAATATACGTAACTTCATATACATATTTACTACGGACATTGTTCATGTATTAACTTTTGAAATGTATTCATTAATAACTGAATCATTCTTTTATAAAACATTTCTTCTGAATTCTACTCTTTTACTGACCACTTGCATTTCAACAGAGAAAAACAATTTACACATCAACTTAATTCAGTACATTTCACTACCCGGTATAGAATGCAGACAAAAAAATCCACACAATTAAAAAAGAATTTTGAGTAATTCTTGTATACACCTGTTCAACATTTTGTTTTGTGAATTCTTTGCTAATTTCACCATCTGCAACTAGTATGGACATGCTGCAATCCAGCCACGACTAAGATTATTGCCAAAAACTGCTTAGTCACAATGTATTTTTCCAAAATAATATGACAATAATAACAATGTACATTTAATGACCTGTTCCTAATGCAATACTGATCTCTATAAAATGCACTTCACAATTACTGCTTTAAGAACAAGGGTTAATTTATATTGCTAGTACTTGATACAGGCTGTCAAGATAAATAAAATAGGAATTTAGGATTTTATTTTGGTGTAAAATTGAGAAATGTAGGATTTTTTAAGAATACAAAGAAAGTAAAAGTTAAATTTCAAATATCTGAAGACTTATAACTACTGATAAATGCTCCAAAATGAAATACTAAACAGCAAAGTTGCTGTCGGAGAAGCATCTCAAAGATCAACACTGCAACAAAAAAAAAAAAAAAAAAAAAAATTAATACTGGCGTGTATACTAGTAGAATATATGGCTTCCTCCCCTCATTGCCATTCCATATCCTCCTTTTACTGTTTATTAAGGTCAGTATACATCAGATAGGTAACATGACTTGTAAAATACAGTAAACAAACAATCACATGATGCCTGTCACGTAACTGAATGATACACAAGTAAATTTACTTTAAAAACTTGGCCTGAATTATTTCCAAATTAAGCGAGTAAACTTGAAAATATATATTTCACTCAGTCAATTAGAAAATACATATTACTTGATGCAAATTGTTTTGAACAACATATAACTGGAAAAGTACAAGCGGACTTGTCACAATTTGATTTACTTTGACATTTTTCTTCAGGGGATTAAATTTGCCAGTGGTATGAAAGAGGAAGCTTCTTCAGTAGATGCTTGGCAGATTTGGAAAAGAAGATTGAACTGACAAAACCACTTTCTTGTGATGCTCTGGTTTTAATTTTTTGCACTTGTTATGTTGTGACCAGTACATGATCATCAAAATGAAACTGTGTTATGAACATCCTAATATAATGCACAAAGACCTGCATCCATGTCATTGTTGATTATTGAAAAAAACAATCAATCAACCATTGCAAAAGCATCACCATGCCACACAAATAATGAACAATACTAATATTAAGTATATACTCAAGTAATGCAATGCATGGAGATACACAAGGTAAAAGGATAGTATTTAGTAAACTGAACTAGTGACTTTAACATTCTGCATTTTGAAAATTTAAAAATATATGAATTTATAACTCGTTTTTTTAAAATAGGACAAATATAGGAATTGTTAAAGGTAGACACGAGATCTGTCACTTATCTCTATGACAATTTAGGCAGCATCAGCAAATTTTGACTTCATGCAATCAATGGTTAGTAAAATATTAAGTTTAAATGTACAAATGAAATTATTCCACCTAGGCCCTGTACAACTTTGGCAGTTTCTGTGATTCAAGTCTATGTAGATCACTATAGGAACCCTCCAGTGTGAATCATGCTCATTATTCATTATGGGAATGAGGCGTGCTGCTGGTGGATACAGTACACAAAGGAATAGATTATTATGTAGCAGTGATTTCATTATCAGCTAAATGGCAAATGAAAATGCACTTTATCAAACAATGAATTCTTTTGCAAAAGGGATATAAGACTGGTCACAACTGCAGGAGACATTTAAATCCATATCTGCATTTTCAGAATAAAGGAACCACCACCACCCATATGAACAACAGAGCATCTTGAAGGAGGAAGTTTCATCTGCAGCTGCTATTAAAAAAAAAAAAGAGAGTAAAATCTAATAGCTGAACAGGATTCTCTTCACAAACATCTGTCTGAAGCAGATGCATCACTATTAAAGTCACACTGTTGGTGAAGATGTTTGTAACTACAAGTATATTAATAGATTTAGATGGATATTTGAGACAAAAAAATTAATCTGTAGGTTCAAGACACTAGAAGAGAGTGGGAGATATTGTAGGTTGAGTTGTCCCTGAAAAACTCACCAATGGATTTAGAGTTGCAGCTAAAAGTAAATTTAATTATTTCTAATTAACAATGACTGGGAAAAGATGAAAAATAAAAGACAGAAGGAGGAAACAAATAATAGAAGAGGATTTAACTGATAAAGCATCGACAGCCCATGCTTCTGGGTCCAGAAATGGAGAGAAAAAGGTGGGCAATTTGTTGTTCCATCTTGTCACAAAAAGAATCAATCATTGTTCAGCCCCATAGGGTACAGAATTTTAATGCGGAAGGAAGGAGACCTCTCCATATGAACCAGTTGTCCTGTCATCAACAATGAGTTGGCTAAAATGCCAAGTCATCCTTTTATGTGGCAGACTTGGATTTTTACGTTATTGGGCACAATACCAAAAGTAATCCCATACCATGACACAAAGGTCTTTGATTTTGTTGCTCCCTGTTTGAGGTGGTGCGTGACCACTATCGAACTATCAGACAGTATCGGGACCATAAGTTGGCGCATGCATTCCACCTGTGTTCTAAGCACTGAATATGGATTTCATTTCCAGGAGGTTGATGTGCAGAAGTATCTCATGAAGCATCCAGTTGCCACTAACCATCATAAATTCCGTGAGAAAGATGCTCCAAAATTTGACAAACTGATATCTGTACAAATCATTATTTCTGGCTGTGGGTTTTTGAGGGCTGTTCCTGCCAAGAGCATCTTCCCATCTTTCCACTGGAGAAGGAAGTTTAATATTTTGGTCAAGATCATAACATTGTGATCTAGAAGGCCTGTGAAAAGTTGCCTTTGTACTAGAAGGGCCATTTGTAATAATGTAAAGGCTGCCAAAGGGTAATGAATCTGCCACTGCAGCAAAAAGGAAGAACAGCTGAAGCTGAAAGTTGTGGCTTTAACGCCATTTTTCAGCATACGACCAGCTATATATGACTCCAGTATAAGTGGTGGATGAGGATCCTGGGAAAACCTGGCAAGAACCACCGACTACTAGAAGCTAGGAGACACATGAACTTTGTTTTCATTTCATGCACCTGGCAGAGGGATGTATAAGACTGATGTGTGTGAAAAATTCCATACCAAGATAGATAAAATGCTGAGAGTGGACAAGGTCTAACTTCTCAGCATTTATTATCCACCCTAGACTGCGATTAGGGCAAGAAGGCTGCTGATATCTTGGACCAAAAACCAAACTTGCCCAATGCTTATGTTGAGGCTGGAAGGTTGATATACTTTGCCCAGCTACACGAGGTGAAGATGTTGCATGGATTGGAATGTGAAAATACATCAGACATGTTTAGGCTGATCACTGTTGAAGTTGATTACTGGTCTTAATTTGCCAGCAGACATCACCAGAAATAGTCTCAAGTGGAAGCCCAAAGTGTATGGGTTTTGTACAATCTCCACTGCCTGCTTCACGAGCGAAAGATGTGTATCTTTCTGTAGCATGTCCGTCTTCATGGAATCGCTTGAGATTTCTATTATGAAGTGGGACAATTAAAGTAGGGGGAGGCCAGACAAACAAGATTCTGAGGCCTTCCAACACAAACTGCATCATCCAATTATTTTGTAGAAAAGCGTTGATTAAAGCCCGACGGAAAATTACAAGTGTAGAGCATTCCATATACCCTTGATGATCCTGTATTATCAGCATGTATAATTCTCCCCACAGGATATGCCATTGAGAGTGGAATTCTGCCTGGCTTAGCTGGATGACTCTATGAACAAAGCTGGTTTACTATAGAAGCATAGTTATGTTTGGCCCCACTGGTCAGTTGACTGACTGGCTGGTCAGTTGTGCAGTAGGTGTTGATGTATGTGGCTGGTCAACTCGCCATTCCAAGACAACAGACTTATGACCACTGTAGCATGTCACGTATTCTTATGGCTGGACCAGTTTGGCAACAGAACATAAAGCAGATGACATTTGCCTTGATAGTCAGCTGGAATGGACGTCTATCCATTATGGCTTGTTCATTTGGACTGGCTATATGGCTCAAATAGTATGCCTTCACTTCTGACATAGCATCTCATTCCGACTTATGATCTGGCAATATCCTTTTATCTTCATGGGGTGGAGGGGACATCATGACATCACCCCCACCCCACTCCCCTGAAGACTTTTTTGCAATTCAGATTTGGGGTGTAAACTCTGGCCTTCATGCTAAGAAGAAATTGACAGTGCTCTCTTTCTGCAGCCCACGAGTTGTTCTTAAGAATGTTCGACCACGTCTTCTCAGTCTACATGGCACACACTTTATAGGTGTGTTGATGAGTACTTGGTACATTTGGCATTTATTAACTTTATGTCCTCAACGACTTTGAATCACTTGCCTGTAGAGTACTTCTTTGTCATCTCTGTAATGAGGAGAGGAAGTATACAAATTTTAAATAACCATGTTATAAAAACGAATTAGATGCCTAAATATAGCACCCGAGAAATTCCACCAATGGAGATGTATAAAGCAACATTCTGACTTGATTTAATAGTGAAAATTGAAGACGGCTCATGAAATTTCAGTACAAGATTAACTGGACTCTATGGAGAATATCATTACAGCTTGAGAGGAGAAGTAAAAACTGGTTACACTTAGGTTTAATGGTAGCCACTTGGCTGATAGAAACGAGAGATAACATCTGCCTACATAATAATATACAGATGCAGGGAGGTTTTTCATCTTTCCAGGTAGGCTGGATTTGGAGGTAGCAGAGAAAGCTATCCTTATGTAATGTGAGCAGGCAATGTACTTCATGGAGAAATGTAATAATGAATTGCACAAATTAAGATCTATCTTTAAACCTTTCCCCAACAAGTTATCATCACAATCTGGCTTAAGGGTCATGTTCTGGTAACCCATCGCAAATTTTATTTATCAGCCAAACAGATTACGTCTTGTATCTTCGCTTTTGGGAGGCTGAAGAACATCACTGTGTGTTGCACAAATTGATTCACTTTCAAATTTCTCAAAGGTGTATTTTCATTTGGTAATTCAAAAGTCGCTAGAACATGGCCCATAAGCGATTGCTGTCAGATCTCCTAGGACAGTGGAGATCTGATTTTAATCACATTAGTTATCATCAATGCCCGATTTCTTCAAGTTATCATCTATTATCATTTCATGATGAAAACATACGAACTTGTGTTCTGAATCTTCAAACAAAAATATGTAAATATGAATTTGTATTTTATTAATAGAATTGGTGAAAGCACTTTCAAAATGTATTTCTTGAACATTTTAACTGTCATGCTCGAGTTATTGCTTTAAAAAAACAATCAGTCAGAAAAACCAGAAGAAAACCAGTCAAGGGGTAATAATTGAACACATTGTTAGGTCTTGGAAGTACCTCTTCATTAGAAAGTTTTTGCAACTATAGTCTGTAGAAAACAAAGTTTAAATATTTTGTAATGAAAGATTTATCCAAAAAATTAAATTTTTTTAATTGTCTGAAACATATGGGTGTGTAGCTTTTTTCTAAAACAATTTTAGTCATATTGCTACGATGTCTGCAGAGTGGCAGTTTATAGTGATGTCTAGCACTGAGGCATCATACCGCAGACATGTCATCATGTCCCATTATCCTGACACCAGGCCACCCAGTCCTAACACTAACCTCTTCATGCTGAACGCCAATCAAGTCAGCTGCAAGTACATTTTTTTTTTAAAATCTTGGTATGACTTGGCTGGGATCTGAACCCATGACTTCCTGCATCCAAAACAGATGCTCTAATCACTCAGACAAGTACTGGTAATAAAAGTCCACTGAAGGGACTGATGCTCTAATGTCCGAAGTAACAACCTATAACTGTTAACTATGATCTTGTTGTACAATGCACACAAAACAAATAAGAATAATAATAATAATAATAATAATAATAATAATAATAGTAATAATAACAACGATATTTGGTGCATGGTATTCGTTCAAAAATCAATTTTAGAAGGTGAACCTGTGCAACGAGGTCTCTTGTGTGCAACAACCGGTTTTGCCTTTTCCGTTAGTGACTGTTATCAACAGGTTTGACTATGATCTTTGTGGCAGCCATAGACAACATCATATCGTCGCCATTTTCATTCAGGATGAACTAGATATTATTAGTTTTCTGCTGGAAAGCCCATGTTAATGTGACTTTCCAAACAGAAGGAGTAGCAATAACAAGGCTTTCAAGAAAGCTGCAATGGTGGCCAAACTGAATGTTTAATCAGCATTAGTTTCATTTTGGATCAACTGGACATCAAAAGAATTCTGGTTAAAACCCAATACCAGACCTGCCAACCCTAAAGAGACATTCTCAGTAAGTCAGTCAAAATTTTTCAGTAAGTTGGACCAATTTTCAGTAAGGTGTAAAAACTATTAAGTACTGGCAACAAGTAAAATTTTAATAACCATTACAGTTTATATCCATGTTGTAACTTACAATATATAGCTACTGATGTGACTGGTACATGGTACTTTCTGGTCAACTGCATTTTGAAGCATTCTCCCCCTTCATTTTCATGACTAGTATTGCTTCCAAGGTATCAAGTGACATAGATGATCTGGATTTTGAGTGGGTTTTTTTGCAACAAATGAGAACACCCTCTCACAACCTGCATTTGAATGAGGAACAATAAGTACCTTCTTTATGATGCTGGACAACAATTTGTTTATGAACTGGCCATTAGCTTCCTTGAGTTTACTAATAAGATCCCATTGCTTGTCAACTCGTTTAGTGTTTAAGATCTCAGGATTCAATTCATCTACTAATTAAAAAACTCTGCTTCCAAGTTGTCTCGCCAGTTGGTCTCTTTGGGTTCCATACATATAAATCTTGATGGGAAATACATCACCCTGCTAAAATCACTGATCATCCTTTCTGACACATCAGCAACTGCACAGTGTTTCAGAAGTTCATTATTCAAGGGAAACCTCTTAACAATGTAATCACAAACAGTTGTGTAATAGTCCCTTACATCTTTATAGAATTGACAAAGCTACTTTCATACAGCTTCCTTTCAGCCAAGTATTTTCTTGTTTCTGAACCTACTGTATCATCTGACTTTTGTTTCTTACAGTCATGATAATTGATATCAGTAAGATATCTGGCTTGTGAAATTTCTGTAGCCTTTACAAATCTGATCAGCAACTGCTTTAATAATTCAAGCATGTTTTCTCTTAAGTTTGTGGATCATAGGCTCCTCCTGTTGCATGATTAAGTTGTACTTGTTAAATAATGGAATTATGTGGTCTAGAAATAAGCAATAAATCTTCGCCCTCCAGGACTACAAAGCCTTACACACACTCATAGCCTTTTCCTCTCTGTAACTGATTTTTTTTACTGTCTTTCCAGTCATTTCTAACCAATGGTGTCTGACATCTAGACAGAGCCTTTTTATCTGATTTCTGTGATATATCTTTCTCTAAGGAACCTGTCTTGGGTTTTATTTGCTCAGTCTTTCCTGCTGAGGCAGACCTGAGGGTAGTACTAGCCTGACTTCTAGATTTATCACAGCTCAAAGCTTTACTGCATGTACCTGCACTGTCGTTATTTCCTTCTTTATTACTAGATACATGTGGAACTTTATCCTTGGAACTAGACACCTTCTCTGACATCCTACTTCTGGCTTTAGCTCTTTTGCCTTTAACCTCTTGTTTCTTGGTTTCTTTACCAAAATATATTTGTAAGGGTTCCCACTGTTCCAACAGTCTCTTTATACCTTCACCAAGAGACAACCATCTTGTTAAACAATGCTTCAATATTTTTCTCTGCTCTTTCCCACAAAGAGTCTGAAGATCTTTCAGTTCCATTTGTCTATTCACACTTTTATCCAAATAATATGATATGTCCACTAATAAGTCATCAAAACTAATAGGCAGCATAACATCCCCCTTTTTAGCTGCTAAATGTATCAAATGGCACGAACATCCACTCAGATACACTGAGGGATTCACCATAGTTATATGTCCAAATACACCTTTATTGCAACCCGTCATCACTGAAGCATTATCTGACTCAAAGGCAATACAGTTATTCCGACTCACGTTTCTCTTTTTCAAATCCTCATCCAATAATGTGAAAATATTTTCCTCAGCAGAGGCTCCATCACATGTTGGAACTGACAAAAGTGCTTCAGTTACAACCCCATCTGTGTTATCAAAATATCTAACAACAACTGGGTACAGCTTCTCAGATTCATTGCTACCATCAGTTGCTATACTGAAAGGTTGGGATGAAATATTGTTAACAATGCCCTCCTGTATTGACTTGCACTGTTGTAATACAATAGCAGTAGTTTTTGTTCTGCCACACTGATAACTATTTGCTACTGACGATTTGGGAAACATGCACTTGAATAGTTTAGAAGCATGGTTAGATGCAGCAATTGCAACATTATGCTCAACCAAAACGTTCGTAAAATATACTTCGGCCTTAATGACCTCCAATTCAGTTTCTGGCACTACAGATCCAAATCCCATAGAGGTCAGCGACTTACAACTTGATTTCATTGCAATGTATTCTGTATGTTTTTTGGAATTCACATGGCGGCGACAGTCATCTCGCCCACCATGGGAAATGTTCAAGTCAACACGACGTAACGTGCAATAAATGTAATTGTCACCTTTTTTACTTTTTTCTAAGCATGACCAAGTATCTGAGTAATCTCTTTTATACTTTTGCAACCACTGTTTCAGCTTTTTAGGAGGCTGGTTGTCCTCTCCACCTTTGATGCATTTTTGTTTGGAAAACATTTTCAGGCGACCAGATGACAAAACGAAAAACGTAATCTAGATCAGAAATGTGCTTCTCACAAATAAAATAGGCAGGTTTAAAGCATCTGAGGTACCAATGTATAGTTAGTCTGGTTCCCTACCAAAATCCACTCAGTCTAAGATGAAACTCCAAATCCGAACACGGAGTCTAGTAAGAAAATCTGGATCCGGAATGAACCAGTACAAAAAATATCCGGAACAGAAAAAAACAATCATATTTCCGTACTCTTTGCTATCATTCCGTAAGTCCATAATTTTAGTGTTATTTTCATAAGACTTACGGCAAAATTGTAAGAGTTGACAGGTCTGCAATACTGACATAGATGTCAGATCAGCACATTTTTATTTAAGACCAATAAGTCTTCTGGTAAAAACCGCATTCTAATATAACCTTTCATTATGAAGGAAAAATAAACAGATTTTGAATATGGCTGCTATAGTGGTTATAATGGGTGTCAGGTCAGCTCTATTTTCATTTAGGACCACTAGACATCGAAATCCTTTACTGAAAATCTTCTGTTGACAAGCCCATCCAGTTAGTAAGAGTAGTGACAGCAAGAGTTTTAAGATGGCCAATGTGGTTGCCTTATCAGATGTCTGGACAAAACAATTTCCATTTAGGAACAACGAGCCATCAGACTACATCTCACGGTGAAAACTCCATGCCCATCTGTCTATGTAGTATTAGGACAAGTTATTCCCGATGACTTTCACATTGGATGTTAATACAACTCCATCTTCATTTAGCAATTTTAGATTTTACAGTTGAATCTGTACACAGGAAATGAGAATACTGATCAGCATAAAATTATTGATCAACATGACAAGAAAGAAACACATAATCACCTTTCTTTTGTCAAGATGGCCTCCTCCTCCCCTTTCATCCATCCAATCCACCCATTATATTACTAAAGAATGACAAGAAAGTATAGTCGATATTCAAATTTTTGCCACTTTCCATGACTTTTCCATTGATTTCCATGACAAAATGTTTATTACATGACATTTTTAAACTGCTTTCTATATAAAAAATTTACTTACAGGATTTTCCATTATCATGAGAACCCAGCCTTTTAGTGAAAACCTCATGCTAATATGACTTTTGATTAATGAGTAGTTGCAATCATTATTAGACATTTCAGCAGGACCATTTTCTTTTAAAACCAACCTGACCTTGAGACGAATAAATGTGAAAAGTTTCAAGGTAATCCAGGAAGTAGTTTAGGGGGAGCAGTGATAATAAATCTGTGCTAATGGATGACAGACAAAAGGTGAGCTAATAGATGACAGACAACAGGTGTGCTAATGGAGACAGACAACAGGTGTGCTAATGGATGACAGACAACAGGTCATTCCATAAGCTCTTCTGATCTATGACCAGCAGAGCTAAAAATCCACCAGACCACTGATAAAGTGATTCTCATTTGCATGTCATTGCATGTTTGCTTTGTAAAAATGTTACTTTTATTCAAAACAAATTTTATGTAAACAAAATACATCAAATGATACCATTATACTTGCCAGCACAAAAATAAAGCACCTGAAAACATTTAATCATGTAAAAAGTGAGAAACTTGTTACTTATCTGCATTCAACCTTTCACAAAAAGGCCATTATAAACATAAAGTTTTGATGTGAATCAATTGCTGGATAGTTCCTTTAAATGAATATGGGAATAATGCAGATAAAAACTAACTCAATGAAGAAATACTTTTGAATGTTAATTTATTTACATTCATTATCATGAACTGCACAATGTACAATGCCAAAATAATCAAAGCAAAATATCAGCACACTGAAAGCTGTCATGGCCTCTTTAAAACACATCTCAAGGGGCCATTCACCACACATCCTTTAATCCAAGCATGAACACTGTAAATGGGATATAAATTGATCTACTTTTGCAATGGAGCTTCAAGCAAACCTTTTTCCTTGGTTCAGCAGAAGAGGCTAGTGGATCTTCTCCTGCCTGTGAATTTTCTTCTTCTGTAGAGTATTTGCAGGATGCAGAATTGGTAATCTGTAGTGGTTCCACTGGGGAAAATTCTGCATTTGCTTGCTCTTGGTCCACGCCTACAACATCAACCTGCTGATATAAATACTGATACTTCATGAAAAAAGCAAGACTAATAATCATCAACAGATCTGAACTGAATTCATTTAGCCTTTTGAATATAATCAAAATGGGGAGAAAAGATTCCATGCAAGAATTTACAAACAACTGCATTAACACTTAATTAGCATTTGCAATTAATAGTAAAATGAAAAAAAAAAAAACATCAATCCGACCAAAGTTCAACAGTCTTGACAATTTGGTTTTAGAACAATTAAATTAGGATATAAATTGCGAAATTAACTAAGGTATTATTTATTTATCCTATCCGCAAGTTGACTTCACTTCTTGCAATAGTATTAATTCTTACAATGTTTCTCTTTTTCATTTGAGCTTCTTCCATTGTTATCAAGGTATTATCAGATATCAGTTGTAGTGGTTTTGAAGAGTCTTTGGGTAAATATGGAATATATTTAACAATAAATTAAATTAGAAGATGTAATTACTTCATCCAGAAACTGAATATATTTATTTAGAGGCAACAGCCAATGACTTAATTTACTGATGACATAAAAAGATTAACTCCAAATACAAAGGGTTAAACTGGCTGCACTAAAGTGAGCAGATGACTGGTCTGTCGGTTGTAATCACTGCAACATATAACATAAAAAAGTGACAATCAATGCAACCCTTTAACAATGACAATATAATCTAGAAAATGACTGTCAATGGTTAGTATCAAAGACAAAAAGACAAAGACCACATTCGCCCCAGGCATTAATGGATTAACTCAAAAGACAATGTACTCATCAGAGACAATGAAACCCTTTACAAATATTTCTCATTATGATATTATCAGCATTGTGCAGTTTTCAATAAAGTTAAAGAAACAATATTAACTTCTGAACGGACTAGGCATGTCTATGACTATTCCATTTGAAGAAGGAATGATAAATCTTAATGGGTATTCATAGGACTTTGGCACTACAATGGCAAGCTGGTGACACATTCTATTAGTCTGGTTAATAGTCAACAAACACTACCTCTATGACATGCACAATTTAAGAAACCAGAAGGCAATTTCAAATAGTTTGTTTTTTATTTAGAACAGTCTTTACTGTTGATGTTGTTGTGGTTACAAAGAGTTAAATTGGTGTTTGTCACCATTTTTTGCAACAGTCATTCACCACAATGCTGTTTAGAACAATCTACACTTTGCCCCATGGACCCTCTTAAGCAGCAAGGTTTACAAAAGATTAAATCGAAAGGTCAGTGATATTTTTAGATGTTTTTACAATGCAGTCA
Organism: Megalonaias nervosa; assembly: GCA_016617855.1. Classification (NCBI taxonomy): domain Eukaryota; kingdom Metazoa; phylum Mollusca; class Bivalvia; order Unionida; family Unionidae; genus Megalonaias; species Megalonaias nervosa. The sequence continues at coordinate 96,366 of JAECUM010005602.1, forward strand.
TTCATAGCAGTCTTGAAATGCATATTTCTGCCTAAACAATGTGGTCTCTGGTTGCATTCTACAAATGGCCAGCCATGACACTGAATTTATACAATTGAACTGATAAAAGGATTATGACTGTGGTCATAAATGACAGTATCTTGTACAGAGGTCACTGAAGACAGGTTTTACTGTAGATACAAAACAACAATCAGACAGATTATGCCATAAGCTAACCTGGGCTTTGGACTATTCATTTCATACAACACTGAAAATACCTGCAACTTTAAACTTATAGAGTTTTGGCGTGTCACTTGGGATCTTCTTGTAATCATAGTTGTTGTTGCCACTGCTGTTGCCATTGTTGTTATTGTTGTTACTGCTGCTGCTGTTGAACTATCAGAAGATGTTTCAATATTCAACTTTGTTGGTGATTTTGATGTCAATTTTAATGGGGATCTGACTGGTGACTTGACAGGAGACTTATCAGACTTTATGGGAGATGTACTGATGTTCCTGCAATAGAGAAATGTGGTTACAACAAAAGGTCCATATGCAGTAACTTTTTAAACAAAACAAGTTTGTAAAGAGATGCAAAAGAGGTTTCCCCAAAACAGGGTCCATGCTAAGGGGCAATTCAACTATGCAGAAAAAACTAAACTGAATTGACATTTTCTGAGTTAATGTCTTCACATCCCTCCATTTTCAGGCTTTCATATTTCAAGTACAGTATCAACTCATGTCTTTCTTTTGTAATATATTTAATGTTCGGTGTGAATGTCAGATTTGAAAAAGATGGTCATTTTAAATCATTTACTTATGGGCTCAGTGATACTTTTACCTGATGCAACTTTCACAGATAAAGAAATGACCACGACCATGGCAGTTCAAAAATTATTTTCAAAAAGTTATAAATTCAAGTTTGTTTTGACCATTTATGTTACATCCTAGAATAAATTTTCAGTCTACCAGTGAAGCAAATTTATTTCCTATGTCACTCCTCGCTGACTTATATTGAATTATTCATTTAGAAGTTCCTTGAAATTTTGGTCAGATGGGTTTGAAACCGATGAACTTTATTACTGACCTTTTTGGGTCATTTTATCAGCTAGACTTGAAAATGTCAGTTATAAAATACTATGAAAAATTAATACAACAGACTTGTGGCAGATCTCCATTATCAGGCGCATTTTCTCTGGGATAAGAATGACTGCGCACTAAAACTGAAACCAACCTCACCAAGAAAGTACAATAAATGGACAGATGGGCAAGCAGACAGGTTTGATTTGTTATTTTACTACAAAGTAAGACAAGTATGTTACTTATTACCAAAGCAATTGAAGTCCAGTGTTTTGTCATGGACCTTGGCTGATATGGTTTTAGAATGTAAATCTGCACCAAAATCAAGTGCAACTCCTTCAACAGACACAAAAGGTGATTAGTCTAGGGCTCATGCAAAATGCTAATTCATAACTCAATATAGGCCATGCTTTTTCATCTCGAAGATTAAAAAAACTTATTTTCTTCTAATATTAGCATATTCAACTGGATTCTTGCCAAGAGGCAGCTTGTGAGAAAATCGTGCTGAGATTGTTTAGCTATAACAGTTTTTACCAGGAATGACAGACTTAAAAACCTGGACCACTTTAATAGTTTCACTTAACTCAAATTTTGTCCCTTAGCAAGATTTTAGGAAGTCTAATTTAAGATCACTATCAAAATGTTAAGCCCCAAAATGAAAACTTCTTTTATAAGAAAGCTTTATTGCTATTATTTTGATGCAGTTTACCAATTAAAAACTAATCTGAGCTGAAATTTTGCTCAATGCTGAGATATTTACAATAACGGAGACTGTTATTTAGTTAGAATTTTGTCCTTTTTTTTTTTTACACTGTAACATATATGCTTAGGCATGGCACTTTATTCCAATTTCCATGGCATTACATAATCTACAGTATAGCTCACACGATTTATAAGAACCCCAAGCATTGCGGTGGGAGTGGAGAGAAAGTGGAGAGGATTAAGAAAAAACCTTCAACAGCTCTCCAAGCATCCTGGTTGAGTGGCCATGGCGACTTGCAGAGAACTGCTCTGCAAACCACGCTTTCTTGCAGAGTCATTGTGGATGAACACCACAGAGTGGACATGATCTCTCTCAAATGGGTACTATACATGAGCCCAGCAAGCCATCTTTGCTAGCCAAGGTTCCAATAACTTAACCCTACCTACACCTTGGTGTATCGAGCAGGTACTTCTGTGCTTTGGGTCTGTGAATTTCACTGGATGCTGCGGCAAGCCACCATATCCAACCAAAATTAAGTTGTTCAAATTTGAACACTGTTCCAACATGATAGAGACAAACAGAGCACACAACATGAATGGACTAATAAATAAGCAATTTTTCACCAGTCTGTGTTTGTACAAATACCTTTCACTCAAATACACCTGTTATGGCTTCCTTCTGGTATGTAGTCATACTTTCAATGTTAAACTTACAGAGTATCCATATTAGGTCAATTGCCTAAACTGTTTTCAGCAGATGCACAATACACTGCTGTTACACACTACTGATTAGCTGGCATTACATACTATGGGAGGCAACTTAAAAGTTAAAAATGTTGTCAAAAATGAATAATATCAAAATGAATAATATTACTACACAGTTAAGCTTTCACCAAATCCAACAGATGTCGCTAGGACAAAGCACTAAAATATCTGTCTGATCTGCCAAGGTGTAGATAGTGTTATCATACCGGAACCTTGACTAGCGAAGATACCAGTAAGTATGTTCTTTAGTTTCACGGAAGGAGATATGTGCCAACTGATCTACACTGTTATCTGTTGATTATAAACATTTCTTAGTTCTAATGAAGATAATGTGATAGATATAATGCTAAATCAGACCTTCTTGACTTTCTTTTGAATACTCTAAATTTATAATACTGTTTAAACATGAAAAGTAATCCTCTGAGGTATGGACAATTAAATTCCTGACACAGTTGCTTCTGTTTACAAGACAACGAACAAAACAGAAAACACCAAATTTACACTTAAATGCAAACCACATTTTTAGTCCTAAACAGTAATGACCCAGTCACAAGGCTGAATATAAATGTACAAAACTATGAACCAGTTTAATCCCGACTATGTATATAGGACTGGCTATTTACTTTATGGGGCAAAATTGTTCTTTTTGATGGGAATATTTTTATTCTTTCATTCATCACGAGAGAAATTTGTTTCTAGTAAAACAAGGAATGGGATAATGTCTTTTTTTTATATTACAAATCAGAACAAGACAATTGCTTTTATGCATTTATCCCCTGCTTTAGAAAATTTTAGAAACTTATTTGGTCTCTCCCTAATAAAGATTTGGCTTCAATGGATGTTCTACAGAAATAAAGGCAGTGGCCTGTTATAAAATGAGAGCATCAGAAGATGATGTCAATTCAGCTTGGGAAAGGTGAGTTTCTAACATACGAAGCCATCCAACTTGTACTTAACAATTCAAACTATGGTCCTGTCATTAACAACAGAAGTTTGGTAACTGTTCCCAACTAATCTGACCTCAATGTATTGTTGAAACGAACAATCATGTGGAAAATTGTCCAATTCAGAGATATTAATTTCCAATAAATGTATGGCATTCTGCGTGGGCATCTCCACATGTATTGTACAGTATGTTAATGTGAACTCTTGCACTGTGTAACAATTGGAACTTGTGCAATCTTGGTTCACTTGTCAGATATGATCCATACTAATGCACACAAAACATGATTAATTATAACAATAAAATCATTTCCACTCAAGATTGATTCATTATTGTATTGTACTGTGTATGACAAGAAATCAAACACTTGCTGAAAAATATAACTTAATTGCTTTATGGTTAAAGAAACTGATAAAATAAATGGTATTACTACTACTGAAAGGTCTTTTATTTGCATAAAGTCATCACATCATTTTAGAGAAATGTAAATTTAACATCCGTCATTATATTCACAAAGAAGGGGGAGGGTGAAAAAAGCAATAAAAGGCATCCACATGTTTGTGGAGAGAGAACTGTACAGGCACATATAACCATTAACAACAAAAAAATGAGAGAGAGAGAGAGAGAGAGAGAGAGAGAGAGAGGGAGAGAGAGAGACGGATGGACAGAGACAAAGAGGTGGAATTAATCCCTTATCTTACTCAAATTGATTACAGATGACAACTATTCTCTCTCTCTCTCTCTCACACACACACCCCACATATAAAATATGGAATCCAAATCACTGCTGCACAAGTTATCATTATCAATTGCACTTATCACTAGAAACATTGTTGTACATGCTTTTTAGTATTTCCTGATTGCAAACTTTCTGCAGTTAGCAACCTCATCTTTCACATGAAGCCAAAAAAATGTTTCTACCATAACAAGTTTTTTATGATACTGAGAAAAATTTCTGACCAATGTTAGTTTCAGAAATAATACTAACACGATTATTGTTAACCAACTTTTACTTCTGAATTTCAATGCACTGCATGTTGGCACTTTCAGGCAATCTTATGATATAAAAAAAATTAAATTTTACCAATCATAATCTACATGTACAAAAAGTTAATTTGGCAAAGGTCAGAAAGTAGTAGGAATGTTAATACCGTACTAGACATAGCATTATGGAGGAAAATGAAAGAATGAATATTCCCACCAAGTGGGCATGATCTCATGGCCTTGTGTTTCCATGTGTAATTTTGAAACAATAATTCTGCATGAAAATTTTAACTGAACAATCCAAAATTCTGATTCTTTAATACGATTCATACATGCAATGAATCATTAATACATTAATTTTTCATTGTAAAATTTGGGGAGAAAATATGTTACCTTTATCTCAATACAACTTTTCCATTATTATTCTGTAAATATGAAAATTAATGGGACGAATGCTGATATTAAACAACTTCATTTTCATTCACTTTAGTGACCAAATAGTATTTTCTCAGTCTTAAATATGTTAGCATGCAATGCTTTTGTATGCTGGCTGCCTTTTTCGTTTCCAAGCCATTCTCAAGCTCTCACCGTGAAAGTTGGTCAGCATATATAAATTGTATAAACTGTTGAAACAGACATGGCATATTTTGCCATACTGGACCAGCAATCAGGAGAAGTAGATGGTTACACTTTGAAGTTTCAGCTTGGAAAAAAGGAGTGTGCTGTTTTGTTGTTATTAATCCATTTATACATTTGTAACTAAACTGAATTAGAAATGAAAAATGAGTTATTTTAAGGGAAATTGGCATTGGCAAAATTCCAATCATCCTGATTGACAACTACCAAGCCATGTTCTTGCAACAACTTATTTTTATAAAAATCTCTCTATGAAGTAAGGGGGGGGGGGAGAGAATAGAGAAAACAATGATAGCATGATGTACATGGAGAAATAGAACTGGCCAAGGTGTCTCACTCAAATAATTCAGTGCCCGCTATCTGCTATCGTTCCTATGAGGCAATGTAGGAATTGAACAGCAATGGAATATAATGAACAAGTTATTTGGGTTTCTGAAGTGAAATATAACGATTGAGTTATTTGGGTTTCTGTAGAGGACTCTGAATTAAGGAGTGAAGTATGAACTTTGTGATTCAGCTGAACACATCCCAACAGCCTCAAGTGAATTGAATGCTGCATGGAAATTTCCATTTGCTTGAAGTTTAACATTTAGTATCCCTAAGCATCGACTTTCTTCCCTACTAAACACTTTCCAACCATGTTAACCCACCCCACCCCCCAGACTCAACAGATTTGCACAATTTGGAAGATCAACCTGTGGGGACATTTTAAAGACAGAATTTTGTCAAGAGCGAGAACTTTCACCCATGCAAATGTCAATCAGTAAAGTCGACCAGCCCTCCGTGGTGGAGATGTTATCGGCATGCCAACCAAGGTATGGTGGTGACATGTGCGGTTCCTAAGAACTGAGTAAGATAACTGAAAAAGTGTTGCTGTGTCATAAAACACCAAACCAAACAATGTTCCATTTATTCTGAGTTGTTAACTCAAAGACTTTCTGAAAAGGCAAATGTTGTTGTTAACAGGAAACACTAACAGAAACTTTGAAACAAATTCTGTGCAATGCTATTATCATCCATGGATTTGTCCACAATCTGGAAAATTTGTTAGCAAGCAGTCTTGTAAGTAACCTTACTTTTGCCAGCCCTACTTTGGTTTTTCGAACTGATTTCAATCATGGCCAGGTTGGAACAGGTGCATATGTGTATTTTCTCATATTAAGACAAATCTGAATATTTTACTTAAGATCACATATTCTTCAGAAGACTATAAGGTTTACTTGGAGCTGAGACAGCCCACACACATCAATTCTTCTCTTCTCTAGAATTGGAACATCAAAAAAGATGTGTAAGATAATAACATGATATTTCTATAGTTTGCAAGTTTTGATTTACATCTTGAATATTTCATGTATTTTGGCACATCTCACACTGGCATTTTATGAGATTACAGTGATCTTTTCTTCAGCTAACATTTACAGTTTGATCTGTATGTGGACTTCATCTTTACTGTGAAATATAGACCAGCTTCTACGCATACACAGACCTGCACTCAAGCAGAGCAAGTTAGAGTGAATTAAAGTGAGAGATAATGTTGACAAAATACTAGAAAGAACCAACAGAGGGTACTCACTTTGACTTCAGCTTTAAGACTCGCTTATGATACCTGGAAACAGGACAATTGTTCCTCTGACAGGCACACTCAACACAAAAAGAACTAGAACGATAAGACAACAAATGAGCAGTTTAATGTCACAATTTTATTTAGAACAAAAGATGAGTTTCTGGTCAGCTGACCATCTCTGTTTTTCACTGCCGACCCTGGCACTTCCCCCCATGTTAAATTTTTTAAAATCTAAATTCATATTAAATATAATGTTTATTTAGAAAAAGAGAAGAAAGAAAAAAGAAAATGACCAGCATACCCAAAATATAAAACCAGTGCAACAGGAAACACACCAATTGTTTGGGGGTTTTTTGGCCTTAGGATACTGGATTTTATATATTCCAACATTCAACATTAATTAGGATGCTGTATGTTCCAATAGTCAACTTTAACAAAGATCCTGGATGTTATATATTCCAATAGTCGACATTAATTAGGACAATGGGTGTTACATATTCCAACAGTCAACATTAATTAAGATAATGAATGTTACATATTATAAGAGTCAACTTTAATTCTGATCCCTGATGTTACGTATTTCAATAGTCAATTTCAATTAAGATAGATGTTAGGCAAAAAAAAGTCTGTTTCCTATTGCAGGTAGGTGGGCTTTTTTTATACACCCTATACGTTATAATGATTAGTGTATGCAATTTACTAAACGTTTCAAGTACTAAGCAAAACCAGCTCAATTAGATGTACAAATCAATTTCAGGCTTCTAAAAAAATTATTATTATTATTTTTATTTTTTTTTACCCCGAGAGAAAAAAAGTGCAAGGGTTGGCAAGGAAAAACGGGAATGGTCGGTCAACTGGACACACTTGGGGTGGGTGGGGTGGGGTGGGCGACGGCTTTCCAATAGTCTACATTTAGACACTAGATATAATATATTCCAATAGTCAACTTTAATTAAGAACCTAGATGTTATATATTCAAATAGTCAACATTACGATACTGGATGCTGTATATTTCAATAGTCAACATTAAATTTGAGAGCTAGATTTTACTACTGAGCTTGTAAAAACAGGATTCCTGCCACAAAGTTAGAAAAAGATTTCAGACCTTTTCCAGACCAAAAACTAAAAATTTCCAGACCTAACCATATGAAAACTTTATTGACCTAATAATAGCAACAGGGGATGAATTTTTCAGAATTTTAGAATAAATTAAAATGGAATGTTTTCTGCATAAATCAAGTGTGCTGGATCTAAAACTGAACTCATCTTCATGATATCTCTTTAGATAAATTCTCAGGAAGCATTGAAAAATATGCACCAGCCACCATTTTTAATATTGGTCTTGGTCACTTTTTGCAAAATCTTGACCTCATGTTATTTCAAGCTGACATTTGCGTATTTCTTACATATGGTAATATAGAAATGTTTTGTGAACATTCAGCTTTAATAATAAATTTACTTTTTCATTGTTTCTGGTACTTCTGAAGCCTTTCTGTGCCTTGTTTGAGTGATCTCCCACAATCATTTTTTTTAGTATAAAATACCATAATGGCGAGTCATACACAAGTTGAAATAATATCTTACTCTTAAAACAGTGCATAATCATTACAATATTCTTGTAAATATATATGTTGATCTAAAATCACAATTTAGTAAACAGAAACTGCCACTTTAGAATTAAATTATGATAAGATAGTTTTGGTCAATTTTTATATCTTTAAAATTAATGACAAAGAATAAACAAACAGAAAAATAACTTACATTGAATACTTTCACAATTCTACAAACAATGTCAGTCACATGGACAAAATTCTTGAAAAATTCCTCATTCACTCTTTCATACTGTACAGGTTTTCCACTAATTTATTATTACAGCAAATCTGCATTTCTATTGTGTAAATTGTGTATGTTGCAACATTAAAATTGGGATGTCAATTTTTTTATACTTTCTTAATAATTCTGATCAATTCTGATCAATTTTGAGCAATATCATACAGTTCATGAAGTAGTAGTAAATTGTGAAATCAGAGAGTATGCAAGAAGGAAATGGCACAGAGTTCTCACAAAATATTTATGATCATTTTATTTTTTTAAATAAAGGGATATGTACAGATTGACTGTTTGTTCTTTATAATGTCAATATTCCGAATAGATTGATATTCACAAATTTATCAGCTATACTCGCCTTGAGATGTTGTGTTCTACAGTAATGCCTGAAGTGCTCCAAAAAGCACAGTCACATTTCTGGTTTCCGGAACAACGAAAATTTAAGGCTTTTCCCCAACGTTTTAGTCATTGAAAAATTTTTCCAGACCTTTGCATGGCCTGGAAAAACAATTTTCAAATTTAAGACTTTTTCCAGAATTCTAGACCCATGAGGGAATCCTGTCCAAAGTGAAAATGCCAGATTGCGATTCAATTGAGCCTAATAAAAGCTAACTGGAATAGTATTATTGAAAATTAATTCATCTTCCATGTAATATGCATAACGTTTTTTCCAAATTATCTGATAAAGGAAATAGGTACAATCTCTTATTCTTAAGGAATCATACAAGTTCTTTGTTTCCTTACAATAAATAACTTCACAGACATCAGGTAATTTTAGTTTTTATGCAAAACAAGGCCATGAAGAAACATGGATCGAAGATTTCTCACTTTACACTGATTCTATACATAAATTATTGTGGTTATCCTGGACAAATTAATTTAAACCCTTATTATTAAACCAACAGAATACTCACCACTGCTTGTAATCATAGTCAAATGGGATTAGGATCTCTGCATTAACTGGAATCTCTTTAGTTGCAACCACAAAGAAATGAACTTGACCATTTGCTACAACATGACGTATCTGTAGCAAAACAAAAAAGATCAATAAATAACAACACACACTGAAACTTTTTCATCCTTCATTTGGCCACATTTTCTGGTATCACTACTCTAATTGAGCCCATCAACTGTTACTGCATTTACTTTATTCTGGTTTCCTCGAGATCTTTTAACATTGAGAAATCACATGTTGCACTGTGCATCAGCTGTTTTTATTGCCGACTACTTAAAAAAACTTCACTTAATCCGTGAGATAATATGAGTAATCATAGTGGTTTCAAGGTCTGACAGTCTGATGGATGGACAACAGACTACATGGACGATGGAATCCGACAAGCCCTTCTAGTCTATGACCTGCAGAACTAAAAACTCTTCATGAATGGGCTCTGTCAAATCTGGTCAAGTTCTGTTGAGTGGTTTTTCTTAAGTTATTAAAATGGTTTCATATTTTTTGCAAAGGAAACCATATTTGAAAGTTATTAATGCCAGAATACTATCACATTTTGCTGAGCAGTTTCTGAGAAAACATCAAAGGTTTTTTTTTAAATTTTAGAATGCCACATCTGACCACATACAAATCCTTATATACTAGGACATTTTCTGTTAAATTTTGTCATATTTGAAACCGCTATATACTAGAACATTTTAAAATTTTTGTCACATTCTGTTAAGCAGTTTTGAGAAGTCGTCACATTTTGTTTGGCCAATTTGAGTAGTTTTAATGGATCATACAATTTATCAAGAAATTCAAGCACAAGTACAAAAGCTGCATTTTAAACACTATAATGTTTTGGAGTGAACACTGAAGCAATCTTTATTGTTCCTCAATGAAACAAGTTTATTTAAAGATTCAAGCACTTTTCAAATACTGTGTCTTTCAAGCACTTTCCAGTATTTTTTGGAGAATGGCCTCAAGTTCAAGAACTTTTAGAGGTCAAGTAAGACCTGCCTTAGCTGATATCCATACAGCATCACCTGTTTCTAACAGACTGCTTCAGGGACCGCGAATAAATAAAACATTCTTCTCGAAATGTCCTTAACATAGCAGAAAAAAAGCGTTTTTATGTTCAACAAAGTTGCATATTATGGACATAATGACTAATCTGTGCAGATTTGCCCACATCCCACAAGTTAACTTGTTTAGCGGACAATGACCATTTTCTAGCAGATCTCCATACATCATTAGTTCACTATGCATTTTTACAATATCAGCGTGCTTCAATGAGACTGAGAAGAATAATTAGTGATGGAAATCCTATTGCTCAAGAATCTTTTTACTCTAAATATCCTGTAAATTAACTGGCAACGTTACATCTTGATTTTGCCCAAAAAGTCACTGCTAAAACATGTGTTGGAAGCAAGTAATTACATGCTAACCTTTGATCTTTTGATGAGGCTAACTGTGTTTAATTCATTATCCCCTTAGCCAGTGTTAGAGGGATCATCTTGGGCAGTTTCAGCCTCATCATTGCCTGCATCCTTGAGAGAATACGTGACTGCTTTATTTTTTACTGAGGGCTACATGAAAAAATCAGTTATTTTTTGCTTTGTATTCCTTCATTTAAGCAGAAATTTGTCAAAGCTGTTGTCAATAAAGTTATCCACATAAGGACAAAAATTTCTTGCAACATGCAGAAATAAAAAGAACATGCAGAGTGGTGATTTATTTTCCAATTAACCCATTAATCCATACAGTATATTACTCTATATAATTAATCAAGAATTACCCCAGAATTACCCCCGACAATGAAAACTCAGGGACCAAAATCAAATTCATTTGCATTTAGGTCAAACTTTGTTGTTGGTCCTGGTGATGGTCCTGTAATCGGTATCATGTCAATGTGGGTTCTATCATCAATAATCCATTAATTATTTAAATTAATTCCTCCTTATTCATTGTCATCTTCAGTTTCATTGCATTTCTGTCACTGTCTTTTTTAATTGGTAGTTCATTGCTGATTTCGTCTAAAACATAAACACTAAAAATTCTGCAAGTTAGTGAATCTTCTCCCAGTGACTGATTCTCCTTGTTTTCCACTACTTTAAATACCAAATAATTCCACTAACTTTGGCATTATCAAAATCAAATTTTCTTCCTTTATAGTGCAATTTTTCATATATATATGTGTGTGTGTGTGTGTGTGTGTGTGTGTGTGACTTAAATTTATTTGGTTAAATTACATGATGCATAATCAAGAAAATATTAAAATTCAACCAATGGTTTGAACCATATTAACTTGTCATGTGGGACCAAAGCCTAGCCTAATATGACCATTTAAGCATGGCACCCAGCACACAAACAAGGTAAACTGTACCATATTATTGTGGCAGATGGGATAAGGTAGATTTTAAAAAAATGAGACATAATTGTTGCATTACGGGACAAAGAATTAAATGAATCTGTAATTTTAAAAATAATCTGCTGATGACCACAATTCAAAATCCTAGAACATGTCAGTGCATCATCATTTTCCATACAATTCTTGTTCAAATTTTAACTTATTTTGCATGTTATTCTTTAAACTGATTGCCACTAGATTCTGACATTTTCAGTGCTGTACCTTTATTCTTATTGAATGTACCAGTAAATGTAAAAAAAAACCCCTACTCTTTTGCACGTTATGCAAAACTCGAAACTGTATGAGCTGTAAAGCATTTAGAATAATGGTCTTGTATATAAATGACATCTACCTCTATATGGAATAATTTTGCCATTTCCCTTAACTGCCTTTTATATTTGTTTCACTATAACTACCTAAATTTAAACATCTTTCAAAGAAGTGCAAACCCTGGTAACTGTTTATAGATTTGTTTACTTTCAGTAACATTGCTAATACCAGATGATAGCTCATGATCTATTAAACAAATTTTGAAGTCGTTGATGCCAGAATGCTGTCAAATTGCAAACTGACCTATTGAGTCAAATAAATAATGTCAAGATGAATGAATTACCATACCATAAACCTGCATGGCCTTAGTATATATAAACATGTCTATTAAATTTAATTTAAACATGTCATGCAGTTCTTGTATAATGGTGTTAACAGCAATTTTAACAAAGTTCACAAAGCTCTTGACTATCATACTCACCTCAGCACTGGGCTGACAGGACCGCCTCAAATAGCGAGCATCATTTCCATATGAACTAGCATCAATACAGAGGTCTAGCCCATCCAACTTAGAGTAAAACAACACAAAAGGGTTTAATCTGAAAATGAAATTGTTTCCATTAAAAGTTTAATAAAACAAAAAATTTAAACTGTAACAAATACTCAAAATAAAAAAATGAAGCTGCCAACTAAACATGCTTTGGTGAAATACAGCAATACTTTGCATTTATTATTACTTATGTAGTTTTTAAACACACTAATTCTCATGACACCTGCCTGGCCACACAATGGTCCATTTAGAAGCTACATTCATTTCAGAACGTTGTACAGGACTTTCCCAATTTTTCAAAACTGGTGGCTGTTGATGAAAAACAAGCATGCAAGTCTGTCAGAGCACTGAAAAATTTGAAATCGAAGATGCCAACAAGGTACAATTTCAGATGTTCCTGGAAATCTATGAAACAAAAGCTTTCTTTTCAAAAGCAAAAAACATGGTATGCCACCAGAAGATGAACCATAGATATATATCGAGTGCAGCCCATGATCCAGAGGCTGTGATGCTAATGGGGGTAAGGGAATTAAGAAGTTTTTATCTTTCATATACAGTTTAAACTTTTCAAATAAAGTGTACAATGGATAAAGATCAACTGAAATTTAAGTATGGATCCAACAGTCACATTCAAGAACAGCTATGATCATGAGTGGTAGAATGTAACAGGTATGTAAATGATGTTTTATTTAAAAATGTGCATTAAATTGGGTTAGTCTTTATGAGAAGAAACATGAAACAAATTAAAGTATGCCCCACTTCAAGACCCCGTGTGCCAATCGGAGGATCCACATAGAATATGACCCATTTATCTTGACATCCTTGGGCTGTCAACATAAGTGGAATTGAGATAAGTGTTGGGGGAGGGGGTTGATAAAAAAAAAATATATTTTGCATACATCTCAAATTTGTCTTTAAAAGGTGACCTGTTGTCAGTGAGAAGGATTTACACTTTGTGAAAATAAACGATGGACACTGATTAAATGATGGCAAAACCAGTTTGAATTACACTAGTATACAGAGATGCTGCCAGGATTTTATCTAAAGGGAAGGACTCCCACCTTGTCACCCAAATATGGGGGAGCAAAAAAGAAGAGGAAGAACAGCCATAGTTTTAAATCTTTAATTAACACTTCCATACACATCTCTCTTCCTATTCCACTGTTAAGAGCTGTATTGAAATGAAATCTTTAAAAGACGTTGCCTCTAGTTGAACAAGCATTAATCTGTTGTTTCTGATTAATCTGTTCCTTACCTCTAGTTGAACAAGCATTAATCTGTTGTTTCTGATTAATCTGTTCCTTACCTGTGTATGAATACTGTTCTGTTCTGAGAACCTATTTTAACATTCTGCCATCTGAAGGGACATGTACATGGTTGTTATGTACAATTTTCCACTGGTTACAAATATTGCCTTTTGAATACTTCTGCTCCAACATAAGATTTTTCACAAACATAAGCTCTGCTCAAGTTTCACTTTCTTAGATTTGTGCTTTACTGACTACTGTGCCAGATTTGTTGTCTGTTCCATAATGCTGTATTAGGGTTTCAAGTCAATCAATGCTATAGTTTGCTTGTTCAGACAGAGATATTTTGATCAAAGAGATATCTTTACATCCAATTTCATTTAGTCTTATTTATTCCATTTATCTTAACCCTAATAGGGCTGCAAAGTGTTGTAGCAGGGTTAACTTGTTAAAGAGAAAAGGAACAACGGGGAGGTTGACCAGCGTGACATCTGTGTTTGTCCATCCAGCATGTACATCAGACTCGTATTTAACACCATTTTTAGGTTCAAAATCACTCAATGGTATCTCCATATACACTTCCCAGCTCCAATAATCTGATATACTTTACAACTTAACAAAAAAACAACAACTTAACATCATCACTATCATCAGCCAGTATTTGCTGAATGAAATCATCATCTAAAGATGAACCACGCTGGATATCAGCCATTTTGGGTTTTCTTGGTTGCCCTGTTTTAAACATGCATTTGTAATACTTCCTTGATGCAAGGTTCAAACAATGACAGAATGCCTATTCCTGGACCCAAAAAGCCAATCAAATTCAGTGATGTCCAGCTGAAGAACTTGGATATGCAAACTGGACTTGCCCACCTGAAAAAAGACCAATGTTGTGACAAGCACTACAATACCTCTGCCAGCGTGACTTGTCATGAGAAGCACTTTACGGGTGAATGGTTCAATAAAAATTGTATACTGCACAGAGTATATTTTCATATGCATGACTGAACTAATATGCAGGTGTTCTTGCATATCACTGCTCAACAAGTGTGTTGTGAATTTGTAAAAATTTTGCACAATTCATGAAATCTCATGCCCTGGCAGCATCTCTGTTGTATAATGACAGATTATATTTGTGTTGCCTTTGTGTAATACAATCTGTAATCCAGTACTGTACATGTATACAAAAAAATCCATGAATTTGGAGTATAGGTCTCACTTTGTATGAACCAACAAATGTCTGTCTGTTAATGTGACAGCAACTCTAAAGCCTGACAGCAACATCAAATAATTGTACAACAAAAAGTGGGTTTGAACTGGCAGCTTGTTGATATCAACAATTAGAAAATAAAGGATTTGTTAAAGTTTACACCCAGTACTTCTGTTGGCATGTGGGCTGGGCCTTTGCATTTTCGTTGATAATTGTGGCATGTTGACATAAGTGACACAAGTCGATAGAAGTTGGTAGGACTGTATTTATGTGAATGATAGGGAGCACCAGTGGTTTAAGGGAAAGAAAATATTGATAGAAGTAGATAGGACTGTATTTGGGTGAATGATGAGGAGCAACAGTGGTTTAAGGGAAAGGAAATATTGGATCTTATAAAATTCAAATAATAAAGTACATTAGGTGAGAAGTTATTAAGTTAGAAAAACAAGAGGTCCAAGAATGCTAGATATTGTTCACCTGGGTAACTGGCAAATGTTGTTGTTTTGGGTTTAATGCCATTTTTCAGTGCATGATAGGCTATACATGGTGGCCAGTATAATTGGTGGAGGAAGAACCCAGGAAAGTCTCAGGATGAACCAACGACCCACTGGAAGCTAGTGACAAGCTTTCTCACATACCCACATTGGCTGAGTCAGAGACTCGAACACGCACAGACAGAACTGAGCTGGCATTGATTGGTAAAGTTGATGGCTTTATACCACTTAGCCACCTGAGGCCCCACTGGCAAATGTAACCTGTGAAACCAAACTCGTATATGTTGTGGAACTGGAGTGGATGGAAAAGTTTGGAGTACTTAGTTGTTACATTCTGTTAGACTTAACAAACAAGTATTTCTGGTTTCATGGCAAACATTAAGATATATTGGTTGATTAGAACACAAAGTAATTAAAATTCATTAATTCTCAATGCATCTGAAGAAAGTAAACCACTACTGCACAACCTAATTTTATTTCTTTCCAAGACTTTGTCAGTATCAATCAAAACCACAATGTTTTATAATAGTTATAAACTGCATATATAATTACTTAATTTGCATTTGCTGTTAACTTGCTGTAGCTTTGAAATGACCATGTTTAGTAAACAAATTGCAATGGTAGCTTTTATTGATTCATGCTTTTAAATCAATGTCTAGTTGACACTTACAAATTTTGGGAGAAACAGGTTAAGATCCCTAATATGCCAACTGCTATCTGGTCTGGCCACAAAATTCAGAAATCCAGAATTTCTAAAATTTCCAGTCATAAACTTTCTAGGGTTACAACCCATAAAATCAGACAATCAAAATATCTGGGTTGATGGTAGCAATTAAATTTGGAAGTGGTTCAGGAGAAAAGAATGTGCTAATACAGTGGGACCCCGGCTTATGAACCTAATCGGTTCCCGGACAGCGTTCGTAACCTGGGGTGTTTGTAACCCGGAACGCGTTTTCCCATAGGGTCCCATTGTTAAATTTTTAATCCGTTCCCGAGCCGAAAAAACACTACATGTACTGTACAAACACAACACATACATAGCAATAAAACACACAAACACACTCAAAACCCACAAAAACAACACGAACATGACACAAAAATAAACACAAGAACATCACAGACTCCTTTTTTTCACTCTATTTGAGTAGAGGCAGCCATATGTGAGCTCGCGTGTTCGAAATTTTGCGTGCAAGTGAATGGCGGTTGGGTTCGTAACCTGAGTCACTGTTCGTAACCCGAGTAATTTTTTTGGCCAGCCGGGCGTTCGTAACCCAGATCGTTCATATCCCAGGGCATTCATAAGCCGGAGCCCCACTGTAATACCTGCTCAATTTTTAACCTAGAAAACAGCTTTTTCATTCAAAGCATTATATAAAACTGTTTGAAGATGTAGCTTTTTACTTTTTAGGTTGCATTGTGATTTTCTTCAGCTTCGAATTTAAGACTATTCAATTTTAATATCAACAAGTGTATTAACTTTTTTGTAATTCTGATAACTTGTTTATATAGAAATTCATTTTTCCTGATTTTAAAACTACTTTTGTAAATTAAATTTTTATGTTTAACATGGGAGGAGAACTCACAAAAACTGATTTTCAATAGACCTGATAAACATTCACAAAACAGACATGATCGTGGTCCTATACAAAAAAAAAAACACCTCAGAAAAATTTGTGCAGGGGTTTGGGGGAGGGATCCTTCCTCCCAACAGGGTCTCAAGGGGCAATGCCCCTGATCTGGGGGTTGAGGGGGTCAAAACTGCATTGTACACTCATACAAAATTGGTCCTGATAAATCTTATTATCCTAATATTTTGCAAAGTTGTTACTTCATTCCAAAAAATCATTTAAAAAAAACCCCACAAAAAACTGTCAACGAAACCTGAAGAACTTCTCAGTGTTCATTTTCACATCAACTTGTTCTCCGATAATATTGGTGCCAAAATTATTACATGTACATGTCAGTGTTCACACAGTAATTCAGTCAAGATAGTTTGTTAATTTTTGTAGCAATTATTATACAAGACCTTCCTCTTTTCAGAAAAAAATCTGCACAATAAAACACCCAAACAAATCAACTATATACAGATAATCACATAAATTCACTTCTCTTCCCCCATTGGACACAACCTGTCGATTTTATACACAAGTCTTCCTCTTTTTGCAGCTTGGAAAAATATTTGTTTTCTTTCCTTTTCGTCACCACTTAATGTTCATACATGCCATAACATGGCTTGTTACATGAAAAACATGATTTTGGACTCCCCCCCCCCCCCGGTCGTGTTTCAAAAAACAATTTTCCCAAAATTTAGCCTAAATTTTTCTTCAACAACAAAAAGACCCCTTATATTTCTTGACCAGCACAATATATGCCTGTAATTTGCAGTAAGTGAGGTATCAACAGTAAACAGTCCTGCACAAAGTTCAGCTAAACCTATCCCCAGCACATACAGCTGATATAGAAGCAAGTAAAAGGTAAGGGTGTCAGAAATAAACAACTACCTTTCAGAGATTACTCAACTGGCTAACAATAGCTAGGGTGATATCTCAAATTCTGCTGTGGGACAGCCCATTTACTTAGTTTATCATAGGTAAGTGACACAAAGTACAACCTAAATTTGTCTGAAGTTCAAAGACATGTGCCAAAGAACAGATGTTATTATACTTCACTGAACTGATTGAGAATGTTGAAGCCAACTTTATTCAAGTTTGTAATCAGCAGCAATGTTTCTTTGATGTCGGATTTTTACTCCATAAATAAAATGCAAAACATGAACTGGGTACACGTGCTATTTATTCTTGAAGGCAAAATATCAAAACATAGTTGTTATCTGGGAATGAATCATCTCGTAAAGAGCCAATACTAGCAGAACAAAATTTCAGAACTCCTGGTTGACGGAATTAAACTTTGTGAAACACAGCAGCAAGGGGGAACATTTTATTGCAATCACCTTATTAACATTAGTCATTCAGGAGTGTATGACATATGTCGACAAAGCAACAACAATCAGCATCGTGACTATGCTAGAATGAAGTACTCCATCCTGAAAGTAACTACTTTAAACATGGACAATGTCACTAGAGCTGAATACTTTCTGAAATTTTGCTGCAAAGCACAATTTGCCATTTTCAGCAGCAGACCATTTTTCACAGCTGTACAAGGAAATGTTCCCAAACAGATATTGCATAGAAATATTGTTGCACAAGGACAGTAACAGCAAATATCACAACTAATGCAACTGCACCAATTTTGCACAAGCAAGTAATTGAGTTATGCTAAAATAACAAATTTTTTATCCTGACTGACAAACCTAATGACAAGGGAGGTGACAAGACCATCTCTGGCACTGCAAGTGTTATGGTTGGCAAGAACAATTCCATTTTGACCAGGATTCTGCCAGAGAAACCAGCAGTGTATGACCTAGGGTACATCTGCCACCTAGTGGTACATTATTCTATAAAAACTCTTCTAATCACCCCATATAAGCTATCAATAGACATATACTACCATTTCCAGCATAGATAGGTAATTATTTGTATGCGATCAGATCCTTTTGTTCTTAAGTTTCAATTAAGACGTAAATATATTCCTGGTGAAATGACTTGTTAAAAAAAATATTAATTATCTACAATTACAAACAGTAAATAAAACTGAGATAGTACTGTATACAATCATTGCAATATGTTTAATTCAAATCAACCTCGACAGTCCATAAGGTGATTTCTTTCTAAGCATAAAGCCACCTTCCTGAACATTCAAGAGTTCACAGACATTCAGCCCATGAAAATCCTTAGGCACTCTTCAGCTAGATGGCCATCATTGGGCAAGTGCCAGAGGAAACTTGTTGTGCAGTGACCTGCTCTTTTGGCCTATTTTAAGAGCCCTCGAGTCTCAAAGCCAGGAAGAGTGAAGAGATGTTTGGAAACGCTATACAGACAGGAGTGCTGTTTTTACTACTTCTTCCTAGAATTTCTACTCCCCATCATGAACGAGCTCAATACTACGTTCCAGGTAATTTTTAAAGGACTGCTTTGTTCACTTTATTATATCTGATACTAAGATAAAATATTAATTTGTTGTCATATGTTTTCATATTGACATTATTATTTTTTCCTTTATTTATAGGCTGATGGGAGCATGATTGGTCGTCTTCATCCAGAAAGGACCACACTCTTGCGAAGCCAAATAGGGAAATTTGCTAAGTCCAAGGTAATAGCAAGTGAGAAGGACATTACAAATGTAAATTTAAACTTTTCAGAAAATCAGCTGGATGATGACCTAATAGCAGTGGGGCTTAACCCTTTCATCACTAAGTAACTTTGTAGGCATAGAATCCTCAACACAAAGTAACTTTGGAGTTGTAAAGCAAAATGACTTGTGGTCTTTGAAATAACATAACTTTGCCAATTTTAAAGATGTCTGGCTGGATTAGGTGTCAAAATCAAGGTTAAAAATCAAATTTTATGACTAGTTCACTAAAATGTGCATATCTATTACAACTGTTAAAATACGGGTGCAAACAGGTAACAAAACAGGTAAAGTACAAGTAATTATCTATTTACCTCTTAGAAAACTTAGAAAGTTCCCAAAACTTGTTCAATTGATCCTAGATGTACTCATGAATAATTCCAGTAGCAACACAAGTCTTTCTTTCAGGTATTTGACAGGTAGAAGCTTGTCAAATTCTTGTTAAAGTTAATCGTGAGTAAAACAATAAATTTCACAAAGCTGTTTTTCTTTTATCTTCAAGTAAAATAAAACTGATGACACCAGTATAATAATTGAATTTATAGAAAAATCTATCATTTATAATGTCTGTACATGTAATCTTTATTCATTTGTCACCTGCAGACTACACAGGTAAGTCTTCACTGCCAGTAATACACCTTCGTATGAAAGTCCACGAAACGGGTGCTCCTGGCATTAACACACAGTGGAACTTTGCATTTGTCATACATTAGCGTAGTTTTGGAGTGCCTGAAGGGATTATCTGTCAGACACACCTGGATGTCTGGCCTTGTAGTTTTTGTGTTCTTGTCGCAGACTTCACACAGTCTGTCAGCACTCCCACTTGGCACAGGCCAGTGTGCTTCTCGTCCAGTCTTTATTCATCAGTGTTCAGTTGTCTTGGTCTTTTGAAGGTTCTTGTTACTTGCTGAATATTTCCGATCAGCTCATGGGCCACATCCATGCGAAATGACAACAAGTCTCTTGCCCTTTTTCCAGGTGGATTATGATCCACAACTGTACCCTACAAGACAAAGGCGTTGTACAATGCACACTCTCTCAATTTTATCTCTATCCAACGATACCATCACATGGTTTTCTTTTCTTTATTCAATCTTGTGCTCTGGTCTAACCTGTCCACACCTCTCATGTACTTGGCATAATCTGCCACTGTATGTGTACAAGGAAGCCGAGTTCTTGTTCCATCTTTATTCCGCCGCCCTGTAGTTTGATCTGCGACTGGTAGGTGACACGATGAAAGATAGTAGACAATACGATTGTCTTTCCAGTAGGATGCTAGCAATGGCCCACTCATGAGCCAGTCTGATGTTCCTCTACACATTCTTCTAGCAGCAGCATTTGATTGTACCAGGGCTTTAGGATAATCTTTACGATTTGTTCTTACTGTTCCACACAGGTATGTTTTCCTTTGGTACAGGTAATCAGCCAGGTGAGGGCTTGTATAGAAATTGTGTATATCTCATAGCCCTTCATTTCAATTGGTCTGGCAAGAGCAATTACCACCTTAGATGACAGACCAAGGTTTCCATTCACAACTTCTGCATTTTTTCCAACATAAACGTCAAAATTATAACAATATGACGTCACAGTGTCTGCCAGAACCCATATCTTTATTCCAAACTTAACCGGTTTATCTTTCATATATTGTTTCAAGCTCAGTCTCCCTTTAAAAGATACCATTGCTTTGTCAACCATAACTTGTTTGTGAGGGACATATTCAGACTGGAATGCACGTCTTAAATGGTCTAACAAATATCTCACCTTCTGCAATTTGTCATTTGAAACACACCTGTAATCACTGAAGTGCAGGTAGTGTCTCATCTGAAAAAAATCGATCTCTGGACATAACTTGGCCAATTTTGGATCCCAGAAGCCAGTGCTTATCACTTTCCGACCAATACAGTTCATCCCTGTCAAATTTCATGGTGTCCATAATAATTAAAATTCCATAAAATGCCTTGATTTCATCCAAGGTGAGATCTGTCCACACACGTGTATCGCCTCTGGCAGGTTTGATCGTCACATTCAAGTTCATTACATGGACAATGTTTCCAAAAACTTCATCTGAATAGAATATCTGAAAATATTCTGAAGCTTTCCTGAAACCATCTAACACTCGGATGGGTCCAACTCTCTCAGAAAACTGTAACAAAACTCCTTGGTTTTCCAACTTCGTCCAAACAAAATCACGTGGAGCGTACAATTCCTCCGGTTCAAAACCTTCAAAGTCCTCTTCCCCGTCATCACTGTCACCCACAAGCGCATGCCATTGTCTCTCTCATTTTCATCCAACTGTACTAGGTCGAAATTGGTAAAATCCTCGGATAATTCAAAATCTGACACTTCACTCTCATCTTATCTTTCTTCGAACTCTGCCATTTTAGATACAAATTTCACCACTCGGAAAACACACTGAAAGTGCCTACTTTGTTCCATATTTCTAGTTGTATACAAGCTAAACTCACGAGATAATCCAAATATAATATCTACATTACAAGAAGGAAGTTATTAGAGGTACCCTGAAATTTATATAGTTGGGTTCTATAATGTTAAAGAAGAACACTGCTCCAGACCAGTAAAGTGGTCAATAGTGTTTATGGACTTGCTTCCCTGGACCGGAAAACCATTCCACAGTGATGAAAGGGTTAAGACCAAAGAAAAGACACAACCCCAGGGACAAAGAAGTCATTCCTTAGGTAAATAATTTTATAATTTTCTGAGTGCTTCCTGTACAATTATTATGACCTTGTAGTAATGTGAAAGGAAAATACAACAGTTCTCACTTGAAAAGAACATTTGCATAAATTGCACACCTTATTACTTTTTTCATCTTTAATTATTTTTACAGATGTGAGAACATCCTATGCAGAAGTAACCAGGAAGTTGTTGATCAAGTTTCCATTCAAAGAAAGCATCTTAAAAATCTTGAGCTTTCTGAATCCTCTAACAAAGACCAACATCCACACAGATGCAGGTTAGTAATATATTTCTACAACTAACATCACTTTAAAAGATTACTAAACAATTTGTCAACTAAGTGTACAAAGTAGAAAAATTAAAAAATATACACTAAAAGAACATATTATTTTAAATATGTGAACAAACAATGGGCCTTTAAATAATGTTTAAATGTGGTTGAGTTACATCATGGAAACTGCATACTTTCTTTGTTTAATTTCAACACTTTGTGTGTATAATTACAATATTACCAAATCAATTAAGTTGCTTTTCTTTGAAAAAATCACTGCAACTTTCTGAGATCTTTCAGTTGCAGACCTGTCTGTTAGTTTTGGAGTACTTGAAGAGGATAAGCAAGCTTCTTTCCTGGTACTGTCTAAAGACTCCATACTTGCACCACTTCAGGAGCTACCACAATCTGACAATGAAACAATATCCCTGAGCCAGTTCTGGGCAGAAATGGGAAAATTGCCATCTTCCTTCAGGAAAACCAAGATTTGATAATCTGACTCTAGTGGCCATTGCATGTTTGACACTTCCGCACAGCAATGCTGATGCTTAAAGAGCATTCTCTATGCAATGAAAAATTCAGCAAGATCTTCAGGGAAATTTCAATAACAGACCATCCAATCCCTGATGAGTGGAAAGATAAACACGAATGACACTTGCATTACTTTTAAACCAAGTAATTAACTACTGAAAATAGCAAAGATTGCATGTAATTAAGTCTAAACTCCACTATCCAATGGATTTTAAAGACAGTAACTTCATGTATTTTTTTCATTTAATGTCTGCGGGGCTGTGACCATGTGCACGTATCTATGTGGTGATGTTATTTGATAATGCCAAGTCTACCATGTTTTGTTTGTAAGCATATTAAATGCTTCAGAGAAAACAGATAGCATTTCTTTTTATTCAGATTTGAATTTCCAGTCATTTGCTATAGCACAATATGAAAATATGAGTTTATTCTCATTCTGATGACATTTTTGAGGCATCATGTGCACTGACCCCCCTTGGGCACTCAAAACATATTTATTGGGTCTCAAGAAACCTCCCCAATAGTGCCTGGGAATATGGCATGCATGCTGACATTTATGGCTCAGTGTTCAGTCTTTTTTTTTCCCTCAAGAGATTTTTTCCCTTTCAGACACTCCATGTATTGGCTTTAATTGGTGCTTCTGATATTCAATTTCACTGTATGCAGCTTCTTTTGGATGTGCTGGCTTTTGCTCAAACTCTAACAACCACCACTGGTATAATTAAAATCTTTCTTGCAAAGATCACAGTCCTCTGGTGTTCAGTTTTCTTTTGAACTTAACTACATTTCCATTGACTTTCTGCTCGAGCCATTCCCATTGCCACACATTTTTCAAATGTCTATCCAAACCTTTTGTGTCCTGTTCTCTTTCATAAACCTGAGATGCATATTTTGCAAGCATGCTTCCTTCTTTCCATCAGTTTCTGTTACATGAAGGATGAGAAGAAACGCTTGACCAATCAGAATACTCTGTACAACAATTCTGTTAAATAATATATGGAACAAATAATTTACAAGGATCACTGCAGAGTGGGACCGAACAGACCATTTTTAAAAACCAGCTTGGAGACGACACAAAAATGTTCTACTGAGAGAATCAAATTTTTATCAGGAGAAAATCATAATTATGGTTTAAAACGGAGAAAAAACATGTCGGAAAAAAGGAGTTGCTATTAGGTGGTTTCATACAAGTGCGTAGTTTGAAGTCACAAACTGGATAGATTTCTACACCACCACCAACAAAGCTTTCTTCATGCAGGGTTGAAATAAAGTTAGATATAACTAGGTTAACAAATAGCTGAAAAGACTTCAGTCAATCAAGTGTGGAACTAGGCAACATTAACAAAAGTCTAAATCATTAAGCAGCTTTATAAATTTACATAGTTCAGGAATGGTCAAGTTACTCTCCTTGCAATGCATTCACATAACAGTACAAATTTTCACGAGTGAAGGTGGAATAGCTTTCAAGATTTTTGATGTGTGACAAACTCCAGCATGAAAATTAGGTCAGTGATGACCTTTGGTAAGATGGAGTTATTCTTCTTGGGATGCATTAACATATAAATTTTCAGAAGTGTATCTGAAATAGTGTCCAAGCTACAGAGGGCAAAACGGCAGTGTAATCAACACATGAATGAATACTAACCACCGCAACAGAAAAGAACAACTTACTGTTTAAGAAAGAAATTATCAGTATCATACTGCTGCCGCAGCATAACTTTTCCAATGTATTCTATCACAGGAAGTCCCTCTTCTATTACCTCAGAAGCCAACAGACCCTGAAAAGAATTTGATGAAATCCAGTAGTATTATGTGAAATAATTAGTGCAAAACTCAATGGCCAAAATGACAATTCTCTCCACCACCATCCCATCACACTTTCTATTATCACACAATCCCACCACTGGCCATGCACCATGCCCAAGCGGTTACAAAACCCAATGTTGCTTATATAACTTCAAACTTTGCATTCACAAAATCTGACGAAAATATACTGAACATGTCATTGAAATGACATATATCTGTAATTCTGATCTTTGATCAAACAGAGGACATAAGGATCAGAAGGCAAGAATAATATCCCTTTTGCCTATGTTAACTATATGATAACTGATATTTGTAATTCTGACCTTTGATCTCTCTCTCCCTCCCCCCTACAGAGGACATAATGATAAGAAGGCACGAATAATATCCCTTTTGAAGATGTTAACTATATGGTAACCATATGGATACATACAAAGTTTTCAATAGTTCAGGAGATGTGGTGGGGCTGGGTGGATGGACAGATGGATGGTGCCATCTTTCTCCTAATAGCCTGTACAACAGGAATAGCACTGTCAAGTCTGCCACCCAGTCTGCTTTCTCAGACTAAAAACAATCAGGGGCATTTGACATGTGGTCCTTAAGTATCTAATATGAGAAAGGGAAGTTAGTTTACAGTCAAATACAGGTCCTACAAAGACTCCTTTGATGGAACTGAAGCTCTACTAGCCAAAACATATTTCCAGGTATCCAAGATAAGACCATTTTTTTCCTTTTATCTGTAGAGTATTAAAGCCATCTCTGCTGTTCTGGAGCAGTAACAAAATTGTCAAACAGGTTGCTTTTGGATGTAATACTCGTACCTTTTTCATTTAGGTTCAATTAGGTATCATAAAGTCTTTTGCTGAAACCCCTATGTTGATGTGACCATCTATCTAAAGGTAGCTATTCCAGGATTGTCAAGACAGCTGCAATGGTAGCCATTTTAGAAGTCATATGGGTAGCATCTTCATTTTGGACTAAGCAAAACAGCATACGGCTTGCGGTGAAAACCCCATGTAGCAAAGACAAGATTTTCAAGATGGCCACTGTGGTAGCTATTATTGGAGGTCCCAGCAGCACACTTTTCAATTACAAGAAACTGGACACTGGAAGGAATGTGTGTGTGTAAAGTTTCATGGCAATCCTCCAAGTAGTTTAGCAGCAGTGATAGCAAACTTTTGCTAACAGATGAATGACTTACAGACAACAGGACATCCCTTAAGCTGTTTTGGTCAATAACCAACTGAACTAAGAATCTGGTCTCCTCCACAAAAGGGATAAAAGAACCATCAAGACAAAGTTGTGTGTGATCCTGACTTTTAAGGTGACTGACAAAAACCCAACATCTAGACATGATATACAACTGGTTAAAATTTTCTTTAGGTATTCACATTGACTCAAAAGATATACTCTAAACAAGGAAACAGGTTAAAGTTTCATTTTCCCTTGCTCTGACCTTCATCTCAAGGAAGGAGCTGCTATGGTTCTTGACACACAGTCTATACATGATATATAAACTGGCTCAGATTTCATTACAATATCTTCTGTGGTTCAAGTTATACTCCAGGTAAGAATATGTCACAGAATTACATTTTCCCTTGTTGTGACCTTACCCTGAGGCACTGACATGTCTACAGTAAGTGATTTACCTTCATGCTATTATACACACTTGGGCAAAATTTCATTAAACTATCTTCAGTAGTTCAAAAGTTACATTTTGGACATGGATACAAGTCACAGAAGTACATTATCCCTTGCTATTACCTTGATCTTGAGGCAGGGGGTGTGACTATGGTATGTGAAACACTATATAGTCACAAGTTTTACTTCGAGAAAGTTTTATAAAGTTCTTTCCAACCTTTACAAAGTTAGTATCCAGCCAAACAAATTTGTATAAATAGAAGAATGGAAGGACATTACTTTAGACAAACCTAAGAAAGTCTGGAAACTCTTACCTGTCTGTTAGACTTCACTTCTGCCACATGGCAGCGCTGAACCTGCAGCCCACCTGTGACCTGATCAGCAATTTCATTCTTTAAAACAAGAACAATAAAAAGTCAAATCTTCCCACACTTAACACACAGCATTATCAAAAATAGTTATTGAAATTTATTTGTTCTTATATATTTAGTTCATGATGTATAGTGACCTACAAAAGTTGCAAATGAAGACCACATTTCATGCTTGGTGTTTAATATCCATTTTCCCAAAATAACATCGGAAACAAAACTGTCATTAATTACATGTAAATGCATTTTGCTACATGCCTGATGTGTGAGCAACTTCAGTTCCAGCACGGGTTTACTACTAGGATACAAAAAGAAATTAAGAGTACCAAACTACAACTGAAGTATGAATGAAAATGAAAACATAACATTCGTACAATGGCTATATTTAAGTTCAATTTTAACAGCTTCCTTATTTCAAACCTGTAAAAGGAAAAAAAAAATGTATATAAAAGGATTAGATCAGATAAAATTCCTTGTACATTTTGAAGCAGGTTATTGCATGAAAAAAATGTACATGCACTCATTAAGTTATGCATTCCTCCCAGCCATATCTCACTGGGAAATTCCCCCCCCCCCATATATTACCAACTGAATACTCCAAATTTTAATAGAACACACAATTAGTAAATATTAATAACATAATGCACTGAACATAAAATCCAGTACTGTTTCCTTTTTTTTCTACTGTATGGTGAATCATTCTATATCATTTTCATTCTTTTTCGGTAAAAAGAAAGAAATCGCAAGTAACACAGCTGCCTCTACAAAGTGTTTAGTAGTCTCCAGCAGTCATAAACACTGTCATAACATAATATAAATTAAGACTAAAATGACCTTGTTTAATGAAATATTGATTCTGTGACAGATGCATAAGGGCTTAAAAGACAAGAAGAGTCCCTTGAACAACTCTACTGATGAAAAGAATTTCCAGGTATTCAAGACCATTACTTTCTTTCAACTTCAGAGTACTGATATTATCAATGATATTCTTCAGTGATAAAAAATTTTTCATGTCGTGTGATCTATAAGCCATTCTGAAGCTGAAGGCTTTCATTTGGACCAAGAGCCATTAAAATTAAACATTTTATGCAGTGCATGTAAACACCTTAGCTACTTACTTTATAACTGAACACTGAAACAAAGTTGATAGTTGTGGGTGTATTAAGTTGGTGACTGGAATAAGACAATGTTGTCCAAATTTCCTATGACCCTCCCCACCCCATCTGATATTTCTGACACTTATGCTGGTGTGCGAGTCGAGAGCCAATTGGCTATTGAAAAGTTGGAATTCACCACCATTTGAAGAAAGCCAGATTCATGAAGCAAAGAGCATACATCAGTGTTGGTTTTGTTGGTATCACATGACTACCAAGTTGACATGCTCTCTGTTCAATGAATCTGGTTTTCTCCAGGTTGCAGTGACAGGTTTAAATATTATTTTGTAACAACAACTAAAACATTCTTAATTCTCAACATAATTTGTTCTCCACAAAAATATGTTGAGAATTAAGAATGCTTTACTTATTTTTACAAAACAATATATTACATTCATTTAATATTTTTGAATGCTTGTGTGCAACAACTTTGGAAAAAAGGTCTATTGTTGATATCATGTGACTATTGGACCTCTGATGTCATGGACATGTAGGTTGAGATATTTTTTAGTCAGGTAACAAGAAATGCAAATGGAGAGTACCAGATCAAATTCAATCAAGGCTGTAGTTTTGTCTCATCTGTCAGTGGATTAAGACATAACGAATGTTACATTCGCAATTTCTAAGAAAATAAATCATTTTCCTATCAATTTCATGCAGGCAGGGCATGACGTAAGGTCATTTTATTTGCAAGGCCCGCTAGCAGCTACCCTATGCTGCCACCATGTGGTAGTGATGAATTCCAACTTGTCAACAGACCAAATGACTCTGAACCCACACCCCAACATGAATTTCAAAATACCTAAAATAGGGCAGAAAGGGTCAGAGGAAACTCAGACTAGGAATTACACTACTGTTGAGGTGGTGATTAATGATGGCTATTAGCACTGCAGCTCTTATAAGGTCAGAAATGCATTATTTTCATTTTCTTTCAACATAATTTTCCTGAATTTATGTAACTGATAAACCATACATTGATACTGACTAGAAGTATGCTGCATTACTGGTATACTGGTAAAAAGCTGTATTTTTTGTGGTACATACCATGGTACTTTTTCATGTACTGGTATGTCTGTAGTTTCCAACAGTAAGAAATTATGGAAATTCCAGAGAAATATTGTTACGACTTTAATGTTATTAAAATGGCGCATTTTCATTAATCAAGACAAAAGTTTTTAAAAAATGTTCTTTTTTACCAAACAACTGGGTCTATCACAAATTATTGGTGACAAATATAATTCTATTTACGATCTTTTTAATAACTCTTTGACACCTGCCACATATGCCAACACGGTAACCAAATGAATTGTGAAAAAGATTTTGGCAAAATCCAACTTCCAGAAAAACTTTGAATTAAACAAACACCACCCACCTCCAAAACTGTCATGTTTTCATTATTTAATAGCCTAAGTGAACGTGTTAAGTATTCCTTTGGAAGACTGTAAATCACCCTCCAATTTTCAGGAGAATATTTGTTTTCTGTTTGAACTATACGTAATTTCCCAAGTCCACTAAATATTTTCTCATTTATCAAGTGTGTTTAATGTTCACTGGCCCTCTCTGATAAATGTCTTGCCTGGGTGATGGAAAACCTACTCAAAGTTTCCCCGACTATTATATTGATAGTGTAGCCAGAAAATTGCAGGCTTCAGCATCAACACTTTTTTATCAATAGTATCTCTGATGTCAGCAGTATGTCCTTCACAGTATCAGCTCCAGCATAAGCTTAATCATCCCAATGTAGTTAGTTTTTAGAGTGCAACTTATACAACAGTTAACATACACATAGCAAATTCATTACAGTAAGGTATTGGCCATTTAATTAACATACAGCAAATTCATTATAGTAAGGTATTGGCCATTTAATTAACATACACATAGCAAATTCATTACAGTAAGGTATTGGCCATTTAATTATGGGCAGGTGGCATGATTTTCTTTTGAGCTGAAATATTTTCTTTTATCTCAGTATAATTAATGTTTTTTAATGTTGTGGATATAATATATGGTATTATTCTGCTATAAACCTGAGCAAGATACTTTGTCCAGTTACTGACAGATGAAATTAAACAAGAAAGCATTGGGTTCCTGCCCAGAACAATGAATTGTTGGTTCCTAAGATAACTGCAGTATACCATGATATGTATCGCGGTATGCTGAGAAATACCGCACTGCAAAATTTTTTGCAGCTCCAATATTGACAGATTATTGCTTGTACCAGTAAAATTTGGCTTTGTACCAACTTTTCTGCCCTTGCCAGTACAAAGTTCCAGTACTTGTGCAACCCTAATGAAATCAAAGGTATCATTCATAAAATGCAATTATGATTTGTTCATTTCACCAAAAAGGTACAGTAATTTG
Source organism: Megalonaias nervosa (assembly GCA_016617855.1). Taxonomy (NCBI): domain Eukaryota; kingdom Metazoa; phylum Mollusca; class Bivalvia; order Unionida; family Unionidae; genus Megalonaias; species Megalonaias nervosa. The sequence goes on from JAECUM010005602.1 coordinate 127,032, forward strand.
GCTCTGGAAGCTGAATTAACTGTCCGTGCCCATACTGCATTGCTGAATTAACTGTCCATGCCCATACTGCATTGCCGAATTAACTGTCCATGCCCATACTGCACTGCTGAATTAATTGTCCATGCCCATACTGCATTGCTGAATTAACTGTGTGTGCCCATACTGCATTGCTGAATTAACTGTCTGTGCCCATACTGCATTGCTGAATTAACTGTTCGTGCCCATACTGCATTGCTGAATTAACTGTTCGTGCCCATAATGCATTGTTGAATTAATTGTCTGTGCCCATACTGCATTGCTGAATTAACTGTTCGTGCCCATACTGCATTGTTGAATTAATTGTCTGTGCCCATACTGCACTGCTGAATTTGGCAGCCAGGTTGGCTGATGGCCAAAGATATGTTAAATGAACCCGCCACTGCTGTCAGTAGAACATTCTATTCCAGACTGGAGGATGGTCTTACAACTTCTTCAGTTGATGTGACTGGACCCAATGCATAAATACCCTCACTCTGGTCCACCAGTGAATGAAGGTAAAAGAATCATAACAAAGGTACAGAGATATCACCAGAAAGCAGTTTTCATAACAACATCCCAAGAGGAATGATTATAAAATGTCCAGACTTCATGGCCTTTGATTTTCATGAAAAGAAGCTCTCTCACTCGGAGACTGAGCTCTTTAATAGTATAAACAATCTACCTCAAAATGGTGCATGCTGAAATGTTGGATGCAATTTTTAAATGAGAAAAAGATGGTTATGATCTTTTTTGTATGAAATCGATAGGAAGATGATTTATTTTCTCAGAAATTGCGAGTATAACATTTGTTATGTCTTTAATCTGCTGAAGTTCAAGCTTCAGCTGTGGGTGAAGGTAGGTAGAGGCCCGGACAGTCAAAATAGTGCAACAACATATCATTCCAAGGAACCTGTATAAACCCAGTACCAGTCAGCCACTACTGGCTTGAAGAGATCCTAGCCGTAAAATTAATTTGCACAGAGTAGTCCACTAATTTATAAGATTAAGTGAAAACTCAATGCTGATGTATACAAAGCAGCTTCACTCACACACTCCTGACTTCGACAAAAGCTGGACTTACGTGATGCCCATTAACCCGTTTTGAAGTAAGCAGTTCCTGCATATCAGCACTATACTGATTGACCCTTGCAATCTCAAATCTGTCAAGCCAGGTACTGAAAATAAAATATCAAACCTGCATTGAAGAATGTTGTATATTTTTTACCTAAAGTTTGAGATAAGCAAATTTGGAAATGTAACAAGAACAGGGATTTATTCTATTTCTGTATCAGCAGAACTGTATCAATATATTACATTTATCATCATATTCAATATCAGCAATCATGCAGATACAACTGCTCAAAAATTAATGCCATTCTTTAATGGAATAATAACTGACGACTATGTGAATCAGCTCTTCTGGAACAGCACGATATCGCTAAAAAGCAGCTATGTGGGATTCATAAATAGGCTAAATTCTTGTAAATGTGCCAAATTAGTTCCCTGAAAGCCTCGAAATTAGTCCACATTCCAAATTTGCCTAGGTCCAATTCAAAGTTGTAACAAGTGGCCCAAGTAATTACTACTTATAAAATACTGTAAGACCTTAACCTATGTAAACTATGTCACAAACTTTATATCAAGTTGATGGCCTAAGTGCTAGAGTGTCCACCTTGGATCAAGGAGGTTGCAGGTTTAAACACTGGCCAAGTCATACCAAAGATTTATAAAAATAATACTAACAGCTGCCTCACTTGGCACTTATCATTAAGAGGTTAGTATTAGGACTGGTCGACCTGGTGTCAGATAATGCAACTGTGGGGGATATGATGCTACATGTTTGTGGCATGTTGCCCCAGTTCTAGACATCACTATAAACTGTGCCACTGCAGACATCTCAGTGATATAAATCCAAAAAACACTAATAACTATGTCACTAAATCCTAATAGAAATCCTTGTCAAAAATAATCAATATGCAAACTCTCTTTTGTACTGAGGGGGCCCCGAGTGGCCAAGTGGTCTAAAGCGCTCTCCGTTACGGATCACTGCCATCTCACCTCTGTCTGTGTGGGTTCGAGTCTAGGATTCGGTGGATGTGGATATGTGAGATAGCTTGCCAGTAGCTTCTCGTGGGTCGGTGGTTCTTTCCGGGGATTTCCCGGTTTCTTCCTCCACCATTAATACTGGCGCCATGTATAGCCTATCGTGTGCTGAAAAATGGCGTTAAGCCCCACAACAACAACAACAACAACAACAACTTTTGTACTGATATAAAGTCACTTTACAGAAGGTGAATCAGAAATATAGCCTCTGACCTCGTGTAGTAACAAGCTCTGTCAATCAGTTACTAGTTAGACCTGCCAACCCTAACAAGACCTTTACAGTAAGGCAGTCAAAACCTTTCCCAAAGATAGACCAATTTTCACCAAGGATTTAACAATACATCATGTACTGCTATTGTTGCCTTGGAAAACATGCATTAAAGAAGTCCAGAAGTGTGATCTGAAACTGATGAGGCGAAGGCAAAAGTTACGTTTAATTAAAATTTTGCAAAATATACTTAGACCACAATTACCTATAGTACAGTTTCAGAAACTGCAGTTCCAAACCCAATGGAGCTTAAAGGGAGTGATTCTCAACTAGATGAAAAGAATTTTATGATTTCAAGGAAAAACATAATTAATTCATTTTAATTGACAAGTGTTTAAAATATCTTTGATATTGTTCAGCAATAACAAAATTTTTAAAATAGCCACTGTGGTGGACATATTGGTTATCAACTTGTCACAACTGTTATTTAGGATCAATAAGGCACGTGTTCTGGTGGAAATACCATATTGACAAGACTTTCCATTTTGAAAAAGCAACAACAGCATTTTCAAGATGGATGCCACGTGACCATATTTGATATCGGAGTGGCACTATTTCTATTTAATACCAAACTAGACATTGTAATAAGCACAATGATGACACGACCAGTCATGTAAAAAACTAGTAATGACAAGATTTTCAAGATGGCCATTGTGGCAATCAGCACCATCTTCATGTACGATTAACTAGACATCATAAGAACTTCTTGTGTTTTTTTTTTGTGAAAATCCCATGCTGACATGACCATTTATGCAGAAGAAATAGTGATAAGATTTTCAAGATGACCACTGATGTGGCCATATTGGACATCAGAGCACTACCATTCTCATTCTGGACCAACTATGTACATACTAAGTAATTATTAGGTGAATATGCTGTGTCAGTATTACTTTTCATTCAAGATTTTCAAGATGACCACTGTGGCAGCCATATCAGATTGGCACCACTGTCATTTAAGACCAAGTAGACATCACAGGAATTCTTCTGGTGAGAACCTTATGTCAATATGGGTTTTGTTCATGAGGAGCAGAGACAAGATTTTCAAGATGGTCAATGTGGCACTTGTACTGGACAGGAGATGAGCACCATTCTGATTTAGGACCAACTACACCTCATAAAAAGTCTTCTGGTGAAAATCCCTCGTCAATATAACTTTCCTTTCAGGCAATGTAGTGATAACTAGATTTTCAAGATGCCCGTGTGACCTCCCGAGTGATAATAAGCTCAGACAATCTGAGAAAACCTCATTAATTTTTGTGCATCTTGCTCATTATCCAATCCATCCAACAATTCATCAAATTGCATCAATGAACTTTAAAATTTTACATTATTATCCTGACTCCTCAGCACTCAATTAATCAATTTGTAATGAGGCATTGCTGAATTGTGATAATAGCCACAAGACAAGGAATTCATCACAGTTACATGGCAAATCCACAAGTAACATGATTAAGAGAACTATTTCAAATAAGCGAAGTTGCATTGGATCAATTTGTCGATATTGATTGAACAGCCCATTATCAACCAATGTAGCCCAGTGGAGATATGGCTATGTTATTCTGCATGGATTTACCAGATGGTAAACATGAGAACTGATTTGGAAATATGCTGTACTGATTACCCTAAGGCCCTTTCAACTGACTATAACAAGACATAACAGTGTCTAAAAATGATTGATTTGTGCAATGATGTGATGTGGATAGATTTGTTTGCAATAATTTCCATGTTTTATGAAAGCAAATTTTTAAGTAAATCGTGTTTCTCCGAGAATACTTACCCAATCACATTACGTTCAGAATATTATACTGCTACCTCGCAAATCCAGCCCTACTAAAATCATTTTTTCTGTCTCATATGGACAAAGATCAACAACTCTTGACCATTCCCTCCCCTTGCCACAGTCAGGTGTTGCTATAGTTTCAGCTGAGCGATACAGTAACAATAATGCTTCCATGGCGGGGTAGTTGGGAGGTTTTTAAGTAATGTGATTGGGTAAGTATTCTCAAAGAAACACAATTCACTTCAGAATTTGCCTTCTCCTTCAAATATGTTCCCCAATCACACATGTTAGGAGAATAGGTAATAGGAGGAGATGCTGAGCATCTGACCTCTACCACAGGTATCCTACTAGGGAATGATGACTCAATTCCTCATGCAAACGATAACCAGTTCTCCTAATTACATAAGCAACACACCTGGGGTCACTTGAGCTGTGACCCCTATATATGGTTAAGAATTATTGAAATCTTAACTACAAAATTTAACTGGCAAATCCAGCAAAGCTGAAAGGCTGTGTTGTTTTAATTAGATGTGGTGATCTGGGCTGCCACCACTGAACCTACCAGATACAAGGTTTGCCTCTGTGAAGCTAAATCTTTGAGTTATAAACTCGAGAAGGTAGACTCTGCATGCCAGCAAACAACTTCTACTATAACTTGTATCAAAATGTTACATTTTAATGCTAGGCTTGCAGAGATCATTTGAATCCCATGAATGGTAATCTTCATGAGGCAACTCTAATCTTGTGAGACCTCAAAGTACACTACGTTTAGTCCACTTCAGCCACGAAGCAAGAACTTGAGAGGTGATAATCTATTTCCTGGCTTTCACCAGAAGAGGCCTTTGCCTGCACAATGGCTTGTTTCTATGTGTTTCAAGTAGTGCTTCCATGTGTGCAAAAGAATCTTGCATGGCCGCTATTCTCAACCTATCTAAGGAAGAGAGCGAGTGAATGAGGACTCTGTGATTATCAACAAACGGTAACCTATCTTTGGCTTTGAAGCCTGGTTGTGTCAGTAGGACCATCAAACCATCTGTTCTCAACTGAATATGGTTTGGGTCAATGGAAGTGGCATGTAGCTTATTCACCCTGCATGCTGAAGCTAAAGCCATCAGGAAATATGTTCTGTATGATAGTAACTTTAGCGAAGTGTGCACTAAAGGCTCGAACTGAGCCATGTCAAAATCCAGGAGATTCCATTTTGGAACATAGTGATGGATTTTGGTCAACTGAGATCAAAACTGGCAAAGAGATCAGACTATTTATCATGCCCGATATCCCGTCTACTGTGATGCCAGAAAGGAGTGGTAGTCTTTCATATGAACAGTGGCCCACTGTTTCTCCTCTCAGAGCCAGAGAAAACAGTCAGCCAGATGAGGGATTGAGGCAATCAGAGGATGATTTTATTGATGTGGCACTAATCTCTGAAAACATGCCACTATCCCTCAAAAGCAGAGGTTTAATGTGTTCGTCTTGCAAGGCTGTCCAGACAAGAGCCAAATGTGAAGAAGACGACGGTCTGGGCAGGGATGGAACACCTGTTAACATGGTGGCCATAATCTTCCTGGACAGATCTATCACTAGACCAAGTAGACTGGTAACACAGGGTTTGTCCCATCTGAGATGGGCTATCAGAATCATCATGTATTTTTGACCCCGTAACGTCTGAATTTTGGTATCAAAACCGTTGGGGGGAGGAGAAAAATGTCCACAACCCAACAGATATAGCATCCACTGCCCAAGTTTCTGGGTCTGGAACTAAAAAAACAAAGCAATCTGTACTTCCACATGGCCAAGAAAAAGAAACTTATCATCAAGCACCCCCAAAATGCGTAGATCCAAGTAAAGAAAGGTTGAGAGAGCATTCTGTGTGAAAGACATGACCTTTCCTGGATAATGTGTTGGCTAAGACATCGAGTCTGCTGGGGATGTGTCTAATATGTACACTGCTATCGAGATTGTCGCCATCAACATAGAAACTACTAAATCGTTCTGATGATTTGGTGCCCCCCATTTGAGGTAGGACACCACCACAGAGTTGTCGGACATAATGAGGACCATTTTGCCCAAGACTTGATCCACCTAGAAGTGAAATTCATTGATGATGGCCTTCATTTCTAAGAGGAGCTCTGTCACACTCACTGTGTGTCAAGTCCTGATCTGGTTCTGCTTGTATCTCTGGAAAAGCCATACGATGTGGCACTGATGCCATCCTCTTTGGAAATATTGCTCACACATGTGGATAAGCACTGCCAGAACAATCTAGTGGTTTGCCTGGCATTTGGTTGTCCTGTGTGCTGGTGGTATAGAAGATGGTCTGGCTATCACCAGTATCGACCACTCCAAGGGCCTGGCTGGCTAGACACATTTCTCACTGAAATCTCTGTCCTAGTAAGGGTATGTCGCTGACGGTATGGTTAAATGGATGGACCTGCCACTAAGATCCCCGTAAATCCTAGATGGTCGGACTGTCTGATTAAAAAAAGTCTCCTGGGATGGCTGAATGGCTATCACCAGTACTGGCCGGTCAGTGGGCCTGGCTGAATAGATTTCTCAGTGAAATCTCTATCACAGCAAGGGTATGTTGCCAATGGTGTTGTTCAATGAAATCTCAACCATATTAAGGTTATGTCACCCACGGTATGGCTGAACGGACAGATCTGTCACTAAGATCCCCATAAATCCAAGTTGGCAGGACCCATTTTCTCAAAAGGTCATCTATGCTGGATAGAGAGTAATGGTTGGAAGGACGGTGATGGGGAGGCTGTATTAAGAAATAATTGATCTGATTGATCCTGTACAAACCCCATTCATCTGGATTTACAGGCCTGAATGCCATGATCAGACATGCGGTGGACTTATGCCCACTGGATTGCATAAAACTGGGGGGACACTCCCACAATGACTCAGAATTGCAAGCAACGAACTTTAGGTTGTCTTTGTATGTACAAAAAGACGTCAACATTGTCTTCCTTGCCTTGTTCCATCTTCCCTTCCCTCTGGTGCCTTATGGACTACTGCTTTCATGCCTTTAGTTGACATTTCTCCTGCAGTGACACAAGAAAACAAAGCATACATTAGGAATTCCGCATTTTAATGACTCGCTAATACTGTAGCCAGAGATCCTCTGACCTTGTATTACATATGCTGCATATCACAGAAGAATTATACTTAGTATATACAAGAGTCATGGTAGATTTCTTTCCTCTGAAATGCTATATTTCATTCATTAGTTGACATTTCTGCTGAAACAATGAGAAGAGAAAACAAAAGCATAAATTAGTATTTTCACCATGTTACTCACTAATATCACTTACTAATGGAGTAATGGAAAATGGTCAGTGCCTTCTAGACTATGCTTTAAACTTAGGCATTTCATGCATTTAGTTGACATTTCTACTGCAATGACATGAGAAAAGAAAACAAAGCATAAATTAGCAATGCAGCATGTTATTAACTCACCAATGCAATCTGTTACTAATGAAGAAACCAAAAAATAACAACACGAGGGTCAACAATAGTGCAGTGTAACATGGTCTTGAATAGATGAAGTCCATAAAGGTAACAAAGTCACTCATATTTGGCAGAAATTGTAAAAATAATGCATACAACCTGCAGAAGAAGGAATGTCCCACACAATAAATCTAAAATGAAAATTGAATGGTCCAATTTGAACTCGAAAATGGCTTGGATTGTTGGAGGTAAAATGAACGATGTTTTCAGTACAGCTGCTAAGCTAAAATCTAGCAACACCTGGCAGTGGCAAGAATAGTCATGAGTTACTACCCTTTGTCTTTATGCAATAGAAAGAAAAAGACACATTTCATCTTTAAGCAGGCCAATATTCCTAACGTAATGTAAGTGGCGAATTATTTGAAAAAGAAATGTGGCTTCCATGGTGTTATGAGGTCCAGTCAATCTGATGCAGGATCACCTCATCATTATGTGAGAATTTCGTTCTATATCAGACTTGGAACTCTTCATGACATAAAGCATATGTTCTCAGTTTGATGAAAATTAGATCAAATATATTGATTCCAGAGTGGTAACAATGTTAGTCAATCACATGCATAAGGAGACTTCAATGATATAAACCCACATTTTAGGTCTTTCCAAAATCAAAGAAAAAAATATGGACATGAGAAGCAATGGTTGATGCATGGATGATGCAGTGCGATACCATCAGATCCCTTGATTTAACATCTAGGTGAGCTAAATAACAAAAGCACCTCTTGGAATTGTCCCAGGCATCTTGTGTTTCTTCATGCTGGATCACGACAGGCTCGCTCACTTTTGTCACCTTTTCTCTTCTTGATCTGACAGAGAACTACAAGAATGATAAAACAAGAATTTAATTCTTGGCTTGAAAGTATGTCCTCACTGAGTAAATACATATACTGGACCTGGGAATGAACACAATATAATTTCATCTGTATACATGCTTGACTGCACATTTTTTCTATAAATGTCAAATTAGAATAAGCTGTGTAAATAAAAAGTCATACTGGAAAATAAACAACATTTCACATGGACTTGAAATGGCAATTAGATATGATGGTATGTAACACAATTTAGATCTCAAAAGGTTAAAAGTTAAAAGAATAGTGATCGCTTGTAAAGTAAGGTCAAAGTTTACATCGCTAAGGCCATATATCTCAAAATCAGTAATAACTGAAAACAGAATCTCGCATTTTCTTCTTAATCTTTGAATTTTTCTATTGTGATGTTGTAAATACACATTCACAATGATAGTGTCTGCATGAATATTTTTTCTTTGACATCTTTTTGATACTGAGGAAAAAAAATTGAGAAGAAAAGAGTAGCTGAAACTGCAATTTCCAAAACTGTAATGAAAAAAAAGAACCATGAGGATTTTTTTGTGGCAAATTTACACCATGTAACTTATTCAGTGTGGACACGAATTTAAATCAAATAGAATGTATCGTGATCTCTATATCCTAAGATTTAATTAAAATAACAAGATGCATAGCAAATCTGGTAAGCCTGTTTACTTTCCAGTGTTTCCAAGACTATACATAATAATGAACTTACAAACATGATGACCAAGTGGACCTGAGAATGCTCAACCTTCTGACACTTACCTAATAGCCAAATGCCATAGCTGGGTGACCTAGAAATTTGTGACAGTAGGATGCTTTCTTTAGAAATTTCTTCCAATACTGTTGACTGCATATGTTATGAAAACAATTGTTTCAAGATTTCTCTACATTTTTTTTATCTCCATACATATTTGATGGCACATCAACATCATTTGTCCAATGTTGTCAGGGTGTTCCCATTAAATTTGGTCAAATTCTGTTAATGACTTCCTGAGAAGAAATCGTTTAAGATTTGTATAGTTTTAGCAATGACTGCTACATCTAAGGCAGATTGGCATCATCGGAACAAATTTTAAAGGCCTTTATGCCAGGAGACTAAAAGGATTCACCCACTTTATAAAACAGAATTTCCTGGTCATTTCCACGTTCTTCCTGTGTAAAACTATCTAAAGTTTAATTGTGACCATTACTAAATAAAATAGAAGAAAAAAATTTGGTTTAGAAAATGTGCAATTTTAAAATTAAATGCATACCAGCTGAATTAGACATATGACCATATACCAAAACACAGGACCTATTAATAGAAACAAGTACAACTACTGAAATTCTTATAAATTTGCATGTAACTGATTTAATTTACAGAATAAAAATATTAACTTTGCTTGGCTTAACAGCACATGATGGTATGAAGTCAAGGGTTGTTTTCAATCTGGACAAAAACCTCTTAAAATTATAAACATCTGGATAAAAAAGACCAATTTTTTAAAATTAACTGCAACCATCAGGCAGCCACATAAGTTTTATTTTGAAATATCAGATCAAATGATAGTAAATATTGCTTGCCAAACTCTTACCTCATGCAATTCAGCATGGCATCACGTTTAGATGCATTTAATGAAAATGAGCCAGGGTCCAAACTGGACTCCAATATTTGGGTGAAATTACTTCTCTCTAGCTAAAGTATATGTCAACATGGTCATGTAGGTGCATTTAGTTAAATGAAACTAAATATTAATTGTTGTTCTACAATTTAACACCTAGTTAGTTTAAGCAAAGTCTATCTGATCCTGATTGCTAAATGCTCGGCACTTTGAATGTCAAAAAACTTCTAGATAAAATTTTGACCACTATGGACATTTACAACAGTGGCCAGGTACTAAAAAAAACTAGGTCGTGAAAAGAAGGTCAAGTCTATCATAAGAACAAACAGGGTATTACATATTTTTGTTCGACATTTGCAACATTCATTGTGATATTGCAGCACACAACATCCAATCCAGTTTGTACTGGATCACCTTTTGTTTGACCTACCTAAAATTGTCCACATACTTATCAATGATTTTGCCACGAAATGCTAAATATTCTTTTGACTACTCTACTTCTTATGTACCAACTCCAGTTTTAATAGCATTCTATTTCATGCTTTTTGTAATGTAGTTTTTATTGTGTTCAGTATTCTAGTTTGCTAACATGTGTCTGCTTGGTAAATATGCTGCAAAGAAACCTATCCTTTAAGAAAGATCTTCAATTTGATGCGCAAGTAATGGTGCCATAACTATGATCATAGGGTACCTTTATTCCAGTTATATTAAGGACTTCATTTCAAAAAAGACTTTTTATGTGAAGAACACAACAGTAACAGCAACTTCTACTACCACTGCAATTTAAGAAGGCAACTTCTCCATACTGTATACAAACTCATGTATTATTATTTAATTAGGCAAAAATGGACAAATCTGAAAGAAACTAACAAAAACTACACGACAGAAGATAGTAGGAAAAAAACATGGACTTTTTAAAAAAGTTCTCCAAAATACTCATTTTGCAATAAAAATTCCTAATTCTAGGGATGAGGGCCACATAATTATATTGTTGGAATCATTCCTTAAGTATTTTTATTAAGATCTAAAAGTAAAATTTGCAACCAAAGCTAGTTTTGGGCAAGCAAAGATCATTATTAACAAAAATGCCTAACAGTGTGAACTTTCAAGTAACAAGTAAAGATTTATCACATTTTTGTTAACTTTACATATCAAAAGCGGAACTGCAACAAAAATGCTGTTATTTTTCTCTTACTCCCACCATATTCACACATCACGGCCATCTTCACACACTAGTGACACTAGGCTGGTCTTCATAGCTTCTACACATAAAAAAGAGGATACATATATGGTGTGGATCAAGATTATTAAGTCTACCTGATCAATCAAATCATCTGAGCACTTGGATTGACTCTTCAAATATATTTAGGCCAAATACCCAAATGATCCATACAGCATTGGTCTGGGGCCACCTATAACCCCAGAAGCCATTAGGGTCTAACTGGTCTGAAAGTGATTCTGGTTTGTTTTCTGGAAACTACTGAGAAACTAATTTAGAGTTGGAATTTTTATTTACTGCATGATGTGAGGCTTGTTACCTTAATATAAATGCTTCAATAAGTCAACAATTACAAAAAGAAAACAGCCGATTAAAATTAAAACATATAGTAGCAATGTAGGAAAAATTAAGAACTAATCTGGCAAAGATATATATACAGTTTGATCTTACTTTGAAACATAGCACATCATTCTATGATAATGTTTATTTGGCTGCACAACAAGATTTCCAGTTACAATTGTCTGCTGTTTTCCTGCAGGCATTTCTTAAATTGGGTTCTATTTCCTCATACTTTTACCCTTTTTTCAACCCTGAATGTTTGCACCTTTCTGGTTTCTGCTACTGATCTGTACACAATCTTGTTATTGCATACAATGCATATCACACATTCTTGTTATTACATACAATGCATATCACACAACCTGTGAGTTAACTTTTCAAATGTAGCTGAACATAAATACCTCATTATAGTTCTGTTCCTGCAGCCATTCCCACTAAAAGTTTCTTACTCCCTTTTCAGTTGTCTGCACTGCAATCTAATATTCATTTTTGAAATTATTTTCTCAAATGTCATCATAAACATCTTTTACAGATGATTTCTCCAATATGCCATGACATATACACAAGTTATTTACTATGCCACTGTTCCTTGGTCAAAACTGCCAGTTGCAGTTCAGATGGACTCAAAATGTAGTTTAAAAATACAGCTATCAACACAGTTAAATCTAATGAAAAACCTCAGTGCAGAGAAAACTGAAAATATAGATGAGTAATAATAATTAAAAAACCCAAAGATTTTTCTTCCAGATAGACTGAATGAGAAGATCAAGACACTAAAGCTGCCCCCCAGTCACATTCAAATTCACTCCATATGAAATATTTAATATGTCCCATTGTAACTAAATTGTTTAAAATGTTACTTAATGCTTACAAATTTTGATATTTATGTTAATAAACTCATTTCATTTCACATCAATGTGCAGTTTTTTGCTCTGCAACTCAGCGGCAAATACAAATGACTGGTAACCTGTTCTTCTGCTGTCATATTTCCATTAAAACTGTGCAATGTGCTGTACTGCTAATAAATTCATTTCATTTCTCATGAATGTGCAGCTTTTTGCTCTGCAACTGAAAATACATATACATATACTGTCCTATTTCCATTAAGCACATTAAGTACTGCATGGCAGTAGAACAAATATGAATGACTGTACCTATAAATGTTCAATAACTGCTCATCCAATATACTTTTTCTTCATTTGGGGTGCATGTTATACAACAATGCACATTATACACACCACAATGATACCCCCAGTTTGTGTCTTTGTTCACTTTCCAAATATATTAAATCCATATATAATAACACTCACTAAAACTTTATACAATCCAGTAAAACAGGGAACATTTGAAAAACATGACTGTATTTAATTAAATGCCAACCAGAGTTTGCACCTCCTTTTAAGTACATGCTTTCTTGAATTACACCAGTCTCTATTACTCCAGAACACAGCCAACATACATAATGTATGGATCACGAAGTACCATTTTATTTACAGTTCCATGCTAAAAACATTATACACACACCTATTTTGATTCAAATATTAGATATCAGTCTCTTCATTAAAAAAAAAAAAAAATTCTTTTCCCTACGTAGTTTTTTTTTTATCACAAGTACTTTTCATTATTCCACTGAGCAACCAGAACACAAGAGGATCAGATACGTAAAATTTATATATACGTAACATTTCATATACCTAACATTTATATATATACCTAATATTAACAAAAACCTAACATTTCATATACTTAACACTAATATTTACACATACCTAACATTTCATATACCTAACATTTTAAATACCTAATATTTACAAACAACCTAACATTTCATCTAACTAACATTTCAAATATCTAACATTTTCATATACTTAACATTTTATATACCTAATATTTACAAACACCTAACATTTCATATAACTAACATTTCAGATACCTAACATTTCCTATACCTAACATTTACTCATAAGTAACATTTATATATTCGTAACATTTCATAAACCCAACATTTTATAAACCTAATATTTACAAATTCCTGACATTTCATATAACTACCATTTACAAACACCGAACATTTCATATACCTAACATTTACACATACCTAACACTGCATATACCTAACATTGCATATATACCTAACATTGCATATACCTAACATTGCATGTATACCTAACATTGCATATACCTAACACTGCATATATACCTAACATTGCATATACCTAACATTTATATATTCCTAACATTTCATATACCTATCATTTACAAACACCTAACATTTCATCTACCTAACATTTACATATACCCACCATTTACAGATACGTAACATTTATATATTCCTAACAATTTATATACCTAACATTTACATATATGACATTTCATATACCTAACATTGCATATATACCTAACATTGCATATACCTAACATTTATATATTCCTAACATTTCATATCCCTATCATTTACAGACACCTAACATTTCATCTACCTAACATTTACTTATACCCACCATTTACAGATACATAACATTTATATATTCCTAACATTTTATATACCTAACATTTACATATATGACATTTCATATACCTAACATTGCATATATACCTAACATTTATATATTCCTAACATTTCATATATCTAACATTTACATATACCTAACATTTCATATACCAAACATATTATATACCAAACATTCATATATTCCTAGCATTTAAATATACCTAACATGACATATACCTAACATTTACACATACCCAGTGTCCAAATAATTGGATAACCTGACACTCAGGACCTCTCAAATTTTAGATTGGGCCCCTCCTGTGTTCCAAGTGAGGAGCCTGTTGAGCTTGTCAAAAAATCAAATTTACCTGATAAAGCTTTGATTCTGCTGACAAAATATGGAAATTTATTTTTAAGCTGTTGATCTGCCATAACATGGTGTTTCATGCTAAAAGCTTAAATTTTACTCCCAAAACCCCTGATATGGTCATCTTTCGAAAAATATGATTTTCAGTAATCTTTGAAAATATATATAAAAAAAATAAACACTTCAGTGCATGCCAGATACATGCAGTATGTTTAGACAGTAAGCAGTCATGATTAGAGCAGATATGAAACTATCCTTTGAATCCATGAGATTAAATACTTCAAATATGCATTTTCTAACTACACCATGTAATTAGACACTCCTGACAGTATCTCAATCTATTCAATAACTCATTGTTTAATGTAAATAATATCAGTGTTCTTTCTTGGGATAGAAAAGTATCTTGACAATTATCTATATTATCAGAATAGTTTCAAATCAATATTTATAGTACAAGTCACATGGGTCATATATGCACATTTACTCATTTTAAATTAAATATAAATTATTCTTTTAAAATTTGACACTAATTTTCTTTAACCAAAGTCTACTCAATCTTGATTATTGAATGCTTTGCACCTTAACTGTCACCAAGAAACTTCCAGAAGAAAATTATCTATCACTATGGACTTTTACAATGGTGGCCCTGTACTGAACTTGGGTCAAAATAACAGTGCATCAAGTGGAATCATCACAATCGAGAGCATTATGAATTTGTTTATCAATATGAGTATCTTTCAGTGACATTACAGCATGTGACATTCAATCTGGATTGTACTGGATCACACCTTTAGGTTCATTTTGTCCAAAAATGTCAATGTACTTTAACATTGATTTCATCGTATGCAACTCTTGGGACGTCTAAATAATGACCTTCCAAAGAAATATGGATGTATTCGAATCCAAATGAAGTGAATACTTGCCACTTAAAGGTATGTAGAATCAAATTATAAAAAATGACACTCATTACTGAAATAGTGTTGAATGCCTACACAACCCGCATGATTTGTACTATAGTAGGGGCCCCAGACAGCCAAGTGGTCTAAAGAAATTGCCTTTACAGATCAATGCCATCTCTACTTGGTCCACATGGTTTCAAGTCTCAGGCTCAGTCAATGTGTGCATTTGAGAAAGCTTCAGATGAGTCAATGGTTCTTACCATGATTTTCCTAGGTTCTTCCTTCACTAGTTATACTGGCCACCATGTATAGCCTATCCTGTGCTGAGAAATGGTGTCAAACCCCAAAACAATTTCACTAATATTTTGTTTGATGTGATGAATTTGTCAACTGGTTGGAAACTTTCACTACTTCCCTACACTGACATGAGCCATGATGAACTTCTATAGCCTCTTCTTATCATTCCTGTGACAAATGAACTGTTACACAATTTGGCAGGTTTATCCACTGTCAACTGGAAATAAATGTGATTTATTGTCCTGCTCAGATATTTACCTGCTTTCTGTTGGCTTCATTACTGGTATTCTCTTTTTCCTTCCTATCTGATGCATCTTTCTTCTTCACTTTTTTTTGTTTGGTTCCCTCTACTTTATCTTTAGGTCTTCTCTTTTTCAGCTGCTTTGCCTTTTTGTTTTGTTCACTGTCATTGTTACCATGAGAAAGGAGGCGATTCTGTGCCTCCTCCGGATCAGTGTCAGTAGCACTGGAGTCTGTAGGATACACTGGAATACAACATGTGACAGATGAATTAAGTGTCTGTAGGATACACTGGAATACAACATGTGACAGATGAATTAAGTGTCTGTAGGATACACTGGAATACAAAATGTGACATGAATTTAGAGTATGTAGCAGACCTGCCAACCCTGACATGTCTGTCTCAGTAAGGCTGTTGATTTTCTTCCGTAAGTTTGACCAGTTTTCAGTAACGTGTAAAAAAAATATCATAAACTGCAATTGTAAAGCTTGAAAACGTAATTAAAAGTTTGGTATTCGAAACATGCAGTGAAAACAAACATTATGTTCAACTGAAAAGTTTGTAAAGTACAAGTAGACTTTATTTACCACTGGTACAGTTGCACAAACTCAAGTTCCAAACCCTATGCGGCTCATTGGCTTGTTGCTACCTCTCAACTTCACGTAATTATTATCTTTTTCCATTTCACATGACGTCGGCAATTATATCTCCCACCACAAGTCATGCTCAAATTGGCACGTGATGTCCAATAAACATAATTGTGTCCCTTCCAACTATTATTCACAAGAATCTGAATATTCCTTTTTATTCTTTGGTGTTGGTTATTACCACTTTTCAAGAGGCTTATTTTCTCTTTCTTCTTAAATATGCATCTCTTGCTGGACACCATTTTTAACAAATTTTATAATCAACAGTTTGATCATGCAGACACTTCGCATGAACAAATAGGTGCAGTTTAAAGTGTCTGAAGTGCAGCTGTGAAGATAGTCTGGTTCCCTGACTAATTTCACTAATTTTAATATGAAACCCGGATCCAAATCAAACACGGATGAACAAATTTTCCGGATTTTTTGGCAATAATCATTTTTCCGTAGTTTTTGCTTTTATGCCATAAGTCCGTATTTTAAGGGTAATTTTCATAAGACTTACAGCAAAATCGTAAGAGTTGGCAGGTCTGCTGTAGGATACACTGGAATACAACATGTGACAGATGAAATTTAGCATTCTTGTCTAAAGACATGAAGAGACCAAGTAATGACAGCTTTTTCGTACATATCTATTTCATGAATTACTATTAGAAATAAAAATTTAGCTCAGCCACCCCACCCCAACACAAGTTGCTGTTTTTCTTTTTGGGTCCAGACACTATTTTATGAAGTGACAAGGTTCAGTTGATTCTGATCAGCTTGCCAGCTAGGATGAGCAACATAAAAATTTACCATCATGTGGCAATTAACTCTTTCATCACTAAGTAACTTTGTAGGCATAAAGTCCTCAACACTAAGTAACTTTGGAGTTGTAAAGCAAAATGACTTGTCAACTTTGAAATAACATAACTTTGCCAATTTTAAAGATATCTGGCTGGATTAGGTGTCAAAATCAAGGTTAAAAATCAAATTTTATGACTAGTTCACTAAAATGTGCATATCTATTACAAGTGTTGAAATACAGGTGCAAACAGGTAACACAGCAGGTAAAATACAAGTAATTATCTATTTGCCTCTTAGAAAACTTAGAAAGTTCCCAAAACTTGTTCAATTGACCCTAGATGTACTCATGAATAATTCCAGTAGCAACACAGACCTTTCTTTCAGGTATCTGACAGGTAGAAGCTTTCATCCAAGGTGAGATCTGTCCACACACCTGTATCGTCTCTGGCACGTTTGATCGTCGCATTCAAATTTGTTAGACGGACAATGTTTCCAAAAACTTCATCTGAATAGAATATTTGAAAATATTCCAAAGCTTTCCTGAAGCCATCTAACACTCGGGTGGGTCCAACTCTCTCAGAAAACTGTAACAAATCTCTTTGGTTTTCCAACTTCATCCGAACAAAATTACGTTGAGCATACAATTCCTCCGGTTCAAAACCTTCAAAGTCTTCTTCATCGTCATCACTGTCACCCACAAGCACATGCCATTGTCTCTCCAGACGTCTTCTCTCATATTCATCCAACTGTACTAGGTCGAAATTGGTAAAATCCTCGGATAATTCAAAATCTGACACTTCACCCTCACCTGATCTTTCTTTGAACTCCGCCATTTTGGATACAAATTTCACCATTTGGAAAACTCGTTAAAAGTGCCTACTTTGTTCCATATTTCTAGCTGTATACAAGCTAAACTCGCGAGATAATCCAAATATAACATCTACATTACAAGAAGAAGTTATCAGAGGTACCCCGAAATTTATATAGTCTGGTACTAAAACGTTACAGAAGAGCACTGCTCCAGACCGGTAAAGCGGTCCACAGTGTTTATGGACTTACTTCCCCTGGACCAGAAAACCAGTCCATAGTGATGAAAAAGTTAAAATCAAACCAAATGTATTGTCATGTAGCAAATTAAAATCAACCCAAGTAAATATTAGTAGGATTTCATTTAGTTTTCAGCAACATGTGTGCACATCTGTTGGATTTTTTTGGTATGGTATATTTTTTATACACAGAAATCAGAATGACTCATGGAACTGCACATCCCCTCAACAAAGGTAGTTTTGCTCTATAATGTTTCACACAAAGCTGAAAATTCTGAATGCAAATGCATATAGAAGAATAAAATAATCTGCTGATAACTATAAAGACTCCAAAACTCACACCTCCCAAATAATAATTTATTACATGATAATCAGTCCCTGATTATACAAATCATAGCAAGTTTAATGCAACTTCAGTGACTTAACTGGGCATTTACTTACCCACCCCCCACAAGCAAACCTCACATAGATGATGTTATTTGTTAAAGTACTGATGCAAACATAATACTGATAGGAAATACTAACAATTCTTCATGAGTAATTTATGAATAATAGTGCTCATTTGTTCCTTTATTAGAAGTAATCACAACTAGTCAGTTTCTGAAACATTTAGTAATCTTAATTTTTTTCCTATAACATTTTGGGA
Source organism: Megalonaias nervosa (assembly GCA_016617855.1). Classification (NCBI taxonomy): domain Eukaryota; kingdom Metazoa; phylum Mollusca; class Bivalvia; order Unionida; family Unionidae; genus Megalonaias; species Megalonaias nervosa. The sequence goes on from JAECUM010005602.1 coordinate 146,117, forward strand.
TAAATCTAATAAACTATAAAAAGATCTGAGTTCTTACCATATAAATGTGGATACATTTCTCGCTTCCTTGTCTGTATCTGCCGTGCCCTGACTCTGTCCACCTCCCGAGGTTCACATTCTTCACAATAATAATTCTCAGGTATGCTATTCTTATCAATACCAAGGCATTCTATGTGCTGCCACACACTGAAATACAAAAGAATTTTCAAGGAGCACATTTTCTATCAACAGAAACAGATCAGGGTGTTCTGAATGCAATGGACAAACATGATACCCAAGAGATGCTACTCCATATTGTAACTGCATTGTCTGTCACTGGATCTGCTCCATTTTTCACCATTTCAATTATTTAATGTTTTTGGAAAATATTTAAACAATAAATAATAAATAAAATTCTACATTTAAAAAGAGACATATTTTGTTCAATTTGTAACATCATGTAACCTCCCCAAATAAATTCATGGGGTTTCTGGCAAAATTCATGAGTACTTCCATATTTTCAGGGACTTCTCAAACAAAAAACCAAACCTCTGAAAACTTAAATCCAAGCATATTAAAAGCCTGTAGCAACTGTACCATATCAGACCCTAGTAAAAATTACTCATCTGGTTGACTGCCCAACAACCAAAATGCAAAAAATGTCAGCCACAAAAGCTGGATCAGTAGCAAGTGTTCTTTAAAAATTTCTTACTTCAAGTTTTGTTGCTTTTGGGTCTCTAGATAACGTCTGGTGATAAAGCCCCTCTGGGCTACAAGCTACATCAGCCATTCTTTAATCATTTATTTTAAGAATAAATAATTCACTGGCTGTAGCAGCAGCACACAACATCTATTGAGACTGAGCCTGGGACTCTAACACTTTGATCATAGTCTGTGAAATCTATTAACACATTAACCCCTGGCACCGCGTTTACGCGGCAGGAGGTAGTAGCCTACTTCTGAGCTCTGTAGCATCAAGGTCATGTATGATACACTAAAGTGGGTGGTATTATAGAAAGGTTGACAGATGTAGCTTTACAATGATACCAAATAATCTGGATGTTCTAGTTGCACTACAAAATACATAGGGAAGAACGTAATTTTTTGGACCAGAGTTTTCTCCACCCAAAATTTGCCCGAGGTCGGAATCCGATTTTGTGTCTGGATTTTAGACTTTTTGGCCTCCTATCTAAGACAGGCCGGTATGAACTGCACATAGACAGGTGAACCTTTGCAAAAAGTAGGATAAGATGGGCATTTGGAATAAAGAGTGGTCTCAATACAAAAATGATGTGGGTCCGTTGAGCAAAAAAAAAATCAAAAAAAAAAAATCAAACTTTTACCTTTCTGCTCACGCGCGGGCGAAAATAGCCAATGAAAAACGATGTTTCTAACACAACTAGGCATTAGGTTAACCGAAAATCTCTTGGAGTTCGATGTATTAGGATGTATTCAGAAATAGCCCCCAAAATGTTTCCTACTTGCACTTCAGGCGAAAACGACAAAAACCTCCAAGGGTTAATGTGTTAAAGGTTACACCTAGCCATGTGTCAAATGTGCAGCAAGAATGTACAAAGTTCAAACAACCACCATTGTTACATGGCACTGAGCAAGTATCAAACTTGTGGCTCTATCAAAGTTTGTCATGTTGAAAAATAAAGAGGGTCCTGCCCTACAGCTGAACAGGATTATGGTCACACATTCACTGGAAGGTAGAACTCTACCTGCCTCTGAGCAAGTATATTACTAAATCTGTGGCTCAATCAAAAGGGTTTTCAAGCTGAAAACAAGCGAGTGCTGCCTTTACAAGCCAAGTTATTACTGGGTAATGTGTGCTGGCAGAAAACTTGGGAAATATTACTTGGGAATTAAAATCTTGCTTATGGAAAAGGAAAATACATCTTAAATCGAAAGTTATTTTGCATCAAACGCAGTGCTTATACAGCAGAACATGTTTTAATACAAATACAGGTTGTTAGGATTTGCATGAATATGGAAGCAATACACGTGCAAGTAAATATCCATGGCTAAATCAACACTGATGGACACCTCACTTTCCAAATAACTACACATACAAGGAATGTGTAATGAATACTGTCATGAAATGGATAAACATACTGCATATCACGTACACATTTCTGAATGGGAATAGTAGCAAGGTAACATAAATATATTTGAATTCAGAGTATTTTTGCATGCTGCAAACATCTCCAGTTTCCTACATTACCCCTGGATTACTGATTAGTTTTTGTCTGTCATTTTTATAATCTTATAAGAATGACAGACAAAAACTAATCATTAATCCAGGGGTAATGAACCCTACACATTTTTTAATCAAATTTTAAGTTACAAAAAGTTGACTTATCCATTTACCTCATACAAGAGCCTTTGGACGCCTCTACTCCATTCTCATGTACGCACCTTTTGACGCCTCTACCATATTAACATGGAAAAGCCTTTTGATGCCTCTACACCATTCTCATGGAAGCACCTTTCGATGCCTGCTGTAAACAGCAGCCATTTTGAAACCTCTATTAGATACTACATTCATTGGTGTGAATGACCATTACGTCAGATCATGTGGTTGCTGTTTAAGATTGGACAAAATCTGCTATTTAAAATAACTGGGTTGTATTCTCCACTCTCCAAAATAGAGGCCGTGGATTTTGTTCAGTACTTACTTCAGTTTTCACGATTAGAATCACAACTATGAAAGCTTCAATAACTTAAGGAAAGGTTCTGATACTGATGCAGGCAGTAATTAGTTTTTTTATAAATTAACAAATTCAGCTTATTTAGTGATGTAGATGCGGACAAAGATCTTGTAAATTTCAAGTATGAGAAATGGCTATGGTTGGTCACATGGCTTCACTGACTTCACAGTGAACGAGTCCTCTAAAGATTTTAAAGCACATAAAAAATTCTTCCGTGAAAAATAATTATACAGCTATAATGATCGGATTTTACTCTTAAATCTGTCTATATATATCTGTACCAAAAATGTAAAATGGTTAAAATTGATGTTAAACGTCACATATACTACATTGCTTAACAGTTAACAGGCAGGCCTATGTGTATGGAGTTGAACAGGCAACAGGTGTTCTATTTATAGTGCACTGCACTAGATAACATTGCTACATGTATATCGAAAGGCTAAGAAGCCATACACTCTACAAGGTAAAGGGTTAAAAGTGAGTATATATAGCATATTTATTTATGGAAGTTTTTGCAGTGTAATTTAAGAATAATCTGGCATCAATAATATGACAGGTTCCTGCAAATTGTATTTCTTGATGCAGCCAATAAAGTTTCACAAAGGGAGATGATTTCTGAGGGCATGTTTGATTAGCTTGTAAATCTGACTAATGCACAACATAAGAATCTATTCACAAACGGAATGAAAATGTATTTTCAGATGTTAGTCACAGGATAATTTGCAATAGTTCATAGATAGGTGTTCATGATGTCAGAGAATGCAGATGATCTATACTGCTATTTTGTTCTGATGGAAAGTGAGGCGAGTTCATGCAGCTGTTGATGCCAACAATGTATAACCAGTGTTACGTGTAGGCTTGTACAAAAGTAACAAAAGAAAAGAGTGAAGTCAACAAGCTTTGTAAATTTTAACAAAATAATTTATTTCCCTAGAAAACAATGTAACAATAGGAAATAGAACTTAAGGTTTGTGAATATAATCCAAATATTAATCCTAAAATTGAAAAATATAAGTCCTATCACTAAACAGTTCTAATTGAATCCAGGTTCAAATCTCGATGAAATTCCAATATGGAAGGTGATGACGTCAGATGAGGTTGTTGTACTAATGGCAACAGATCCTCGTTGAATCACAGTTTATAATGTTTCCGTTCAGAATTCCAGAATAAATTTGCACTGAATATCTTTCTCCCAGAACTTTTATAAATATGAAGCACTTGTTTCGTTTTCTGGAAATAAATTATTAAATCCAAAGAATAGATGAACTTCAAACAATCTGACATCAACAACAGAAGAAACACCTTGAGCTCTGAGGTGTAGGAATACAACTGCTGAAATTTTACGGAGATATCAGTATTAAACCCAACTAAAATGGTATTTCAGTCCCGCATGATGAGTCATGTGATCTCTTAACACTGAACAGCGCAATAAAAAAAAATGCCATTTATCACGTAGCTCGAATAGCCCTATCTAAGAATCTAATTCCTACACTGGAAATAAATTAAAAAAAGAAAGGCTGTTTACAACTCAGTTAACACGTGGGCTGAAATGACCTTGGCAATAGCCAAATGATGTTTACAAGATCTATGAACCAGGGTGAGCTAAAAATAGTGCTGAAGTAACAGCTTTAATCTAATCGGGTTAAGCCAATTTTCCAAAAAGATATTCAAATCCAATGAAAATTATCATTACAATAAAATGTAATGAAACAAAAATAAAATTAAAAAAAGAAATTAAAACGAACACACAAGCAATTTAATTACATATTTGTAACACCAGTGTACCAGCAATTTCCTGTTATGCTCAGACCTTGTTTTTCTTTGTAAATCCAAAATTAGCCAATGCCATTCATGTTTCCTCTATTTGATGCAAATTAATCGATTCTAAGAGATTTTTCTATTAGAAATTGCCAGAAAGGAATTTGTGTAACTGGAAATTACCAGTAGTTTGCCTAAATGAACAAACAGCAACATGGAAGGGAGAAAAAAAATATGCACTGGCTGTATCCAACACATATGGCATACATCTTTGCCTCTTGGAAATAATGTTGGCATATCTGATGAAAATTAAGATAATGGGGCCTTACTGATGGCTGAAAAGCATCATTTGCATAAATCTGATGAAAATTAAGGTAATGGGGCCATACTGATGGCTGAAAAGCATCATTTGCATAAATCTGATGAAAATTAAGGTAATGGGGCCTTATTGATGGCTGAAAAGCATCATTTGCATAAATCTGATGAAAATTAAGGTAATGGGGCCGTACTGATGGCTGAAAAGCATCATTTGCATAAATCTGATGAAAATTAAGGTAATGGGGCCTTACTGATGGCTGATAAGCATCATTTGCATAAATCTGATGAAAATTAAGGTAATGGGGCCTTACTGATGGGTGATAAGCATCATTTGGATAAATCTGATGAAAATTAAGGTAATGGGGCCTTACTGATGGGTGATAAGCATCATTTGCATAAATCTGATGAAAATTAAGGTAATGGGGCCATACTGATGGCTGAAAAGCATCATTTGCATAAATCTGATGAAAATTAAGGTAATGGGGCCTTACTGATGGCTGATAAGCATCATTTGCATAAATCTGATGAAAATTAAGGTAATGGGGCCATACTGATGGCTGAAAAGCATCATTTGTATAAATCTGATGAAAATTAAGGTAATGGGGCCTTACTGATGGCTGAAAAGCATCATTTGCATAAATCTGATGAAAATTAAGGTAATGGGGCCATACTGATGGGTGATAAGCATCATTTGCATAAATCTGATGAAAATTAAGGTAATGGGGCCATACTGATGGCTGAAAAGCATCATTTGCATAAATCTGATGAAAATTAAGGTAATGGGGCCATACTGATGGCTGAAAAGCATCATTTGCATAAATCTGATGAAAATTAAGGTAATGGGGCCTTACTGATGGCTGAAAAGCATCATTTGCATAAATCTGATGAAAATTAAGGTAATGGGGCCTTACTGATGGCTGAAAAGCATCATTTGCATAAATCTGATGAAAATTAAGGTAATGGGGCCTTACTGATGGCTGATAAGCATCATTTGGATAAATCTATGAAAATTAAGGTAATGGGGCCGTACTGATGGGTGATAAGCATCATTTGGATAAATCTGATGAAAATTAAGGTAATGGGGCCATACTGATGGCTGATAAGCATCATTTGGATAAATCGGATGAAAATTAAGGTAATGGGGCCGTACTGATGGGTGATAAGCATCATTTGGATAAATCTGATGAAAATTAAGGTAATGGGGCCTTACTGATGGCTGATAAGCATCATTTGGATAAATCTGATGAAAATTAAGGTAATGGGGCCATACTGATGGCTGAAAAGCATCATTTGTATAAATCTGATGAAAATTAAGGTAATGGGGCCTTACTGATGGCTGATAAGCATCATTTGCATAAATCTGATGAAAATTAAGGTAATGGGGCCTTACTGATGGCTGATAAGCATCATTTGCATAAATCTGATGAAAATTAAGGTAATGGGGCCTTACTGATGGGTGATAAGCATCATTTGGATAAATCTGATGAAAATTAAGGTAATGGGGCCGTACTGATGGCTGAAAAGCATCATTTGCATAAACCTGATGAAAATTAAGGTAATGGGGCCTTACTGATGGCTGAAAAGCATCATTTGCATAAATCTGATGAAAATTAAGGTAATGGGGCCATACTGATGGCTGAAAAGCATCATTTGCATAAATCTGATGAAAATTAAGGTAATGGGGCCATACTGATGGCTGATAAGCATCATTTGGATAAATCTGATGAAAATTAAGGTAATGGGGCCATACTGATGGCTGAAAAGCATCATTTGCATAAATCTGATGAAAATTAAGGTAATGGGGCCATACTGATGGCTGATAAGCATCATTTGCATAAATCTGATGAAAATTAAGGTAATGGGGCCTTACTGATGGGTGATAAGCATCATTTGGATAAATCTGATGAAAATTAAGGTAATGTGGCCTTCCTGATGGGTGATAAGCATCATTTGGATAAATCTGATGAAAATTAAGGTAATGGGGCCATACTGATGGCTGAAAAGCATCATTTGCATAAATCTGATGAAAATTAAGGTAATGGGGCCTTACTGATGGCTGATAAGCATCATTTGCATAAATCTGATGAAAATTAAGGTAATGGGGCCGTACTGATGGCTGAAAAGCATCATTTGCATAAATCTGATGAAAATTAAGGTAATGGGGCCTTACTGATGGCTGATAAGCATCATTTGCATAAATCTGATGAAAATTAAGGTAATGGGGCCTTACTGATGGCTGATAAGCATCATTTGCATAAATCTGATGAAAATTAAGGTAATGGGGCCTTACTGATGGGTGATAAGCATCATTTGGATAAATCTGATGAAAATTAAGGTAATGGGGCCATACTGATGGGTGATAAGCATCATTTGGATAAATCTGATGAAAATTAAGGTAATGGGGCCATACTGATGGCTGAAAAGCATCATTTGCATAAATCTGATGAAAATTAAGGTAATGGGGCCTTACTGATGGCTGATAAGCATCATTTGCATAAATCTGATGAAAATTAAGGTAATGGGGCCATACTGATGGGTGATAAGCATCATTTGGATAAATCTGATGAAAATTAAGGTAATGGGGCCATACTGATGGGTGATAAGCATCATTTGCATAAATCTGATGAAAATTAAGGTAATGGGGCCTTACTGATGGCTGAAAAGCATCATTTGCATAAATCTGATGAAAATTAAGGTAATGGGGCCATACTGATGGCTGAAAAGCATCATTTGCATAAATCTGATGAAAATTAAGGTAATGGGGCCATATTGATGGGTGATAAGCATCATTTGGATAAATCTGATGAAAATTAAGATAATGGGGCCATACTGATAAGCACCATTTGCATAAATCTGAAAGGCCTCAAAACAAGGACAATTTCTGTCAAATCTGTTTAAATTCTGTAGTGTCTAAAAAGTTATTAAAGATTTTTCTAATTTTAAGTTTGCCTAAATGAAGCTGCAACTTGAGATGGGAGAAAGAAAAGAAAGATGCACATTTTGTCCAATTTGCACACTTGCTTGCCATGGCAACACTGTACCAATATGCCAATTTGTGGCTAATGATACAAGTACAAATTTAATTATCACACCACATTAGGTCTATCCAGGCATTCTGCAAGAACCGACTTTATTTATAGATATCTGACTGACAGTAAATTAGTTACTGCCAGGTAAATGTTGGATTTTGTCTCTAAGGCTGCATCCATACAATTGCACAGGTTATGCTGACTGATGTAAGCCAGACTGGTCACATGCATTGATGGCAACATATTGTAGGAATGGGTCCTCTTTGTTGGAAAAAGGTTATGCTGTGATTAAATCGTTTTGTTAAACTTTTTAATGAAAAACCTGGAATATACTTATAAATGTAAGGTGTTGTTATTTCAATTAGCTGTATTATAATTATGAAGGTCGACCAGTTCACAATTTTCAACTGTACAATTCCTTTTAGCTGCAAATGCAACCATTTTAATCACAATCTGAAATGCTGCAAAATGTTCCCATTAAAACCCTTCACAGATGTCAATTTCGACATATAATAAGAACTTTTACAAGTTAAACTGAGCTCCTCAAAACCTGAAATATCTGTACCTGCACTTGTCACAGCAGATCATGTAGCCATCATCATGCAAATAGTCACAAATACATCGTGTGATGCTGTCATCCACTTCAGCTTCTTTGGCATTCTGTATGTGGGTAGCTTGAGCCTCACCTGTCGTGACCACTACCTCCTCCTTCACATCCAAGTTACAGTTACTAACAGCTGGTGGAGGCGAGGGAGGGGGGGAGGGGGGAGGTGGAGCACCATAGTTATGATCCTTTAAAGAACAGAATATATGAGAATTAAGACATAATATTTTCTACCTACAGAAATTTATAAAACAAAATAACAAGGTCACAGTCTGCATTTTCAGCCCCCCACTCAAAGCATTGCTTTAAATCTGTTTTTATACAAAGCATTCAATTCTTGCAATCAACAACATACAGAGATGCAAGTCAGAGTTACACTGTTTCCTTGCCATAACCAAGACTTCGAGGCAAAGGTTCTGGCTATATTATGCAACGTACCATCTAGTTCTCGTAATACTTGGGCAAAATTTCAACAAAAATCTCTTGTAACTGTTACAAAGTTGTGAGCAGGCCAAGCAAGTGCTAATGGATTTATGGAGAAATCTGTGTCATAATATATTACACTCAAAACTGGTTAACAGCAAGGGTGCAGAGATGAATGGCATCACTGTTTACAATCTGAAATGGAGTTAAAGAAACAACATAACTTGAATTGAATGTGTTTTTCTTGAGAAAGCCACAAAATGACAAATGTATAAAGAGAAGCTTTCAGAAATCCATTCAATATAGTTGGAAAGTTGCTCATAATGAACCTGCCACATTTATTAATGAAAAACCTCATAATTGGTATTAATTCACGAAGTCCCATAAAAGTTCAAGTGGAAATAAAATTATGATCAAACAGAAAAACAAAGCTCAAAGCCATACAGAGACTTTTAAATTATTTTTCATGGAAAATGGCAAAAATTGAGGTTAACCTACAGTATACACATTACGTAGTTTGGAAAATCCCTATTTTTTCAGTAGAAATTTACCTGTCCATGCAGCTATCTCTCATGGACCTAGCAAAGTCGATGCAATATAATTTTTTAATATTGGATGTCCACTAAATCACACAAAACTTGAATGTCAGCTTAACTACAGTACATGGTGCAGAATGTCTTTGAAAATTAATATATGCAAAACAAAATGTACCATTTTTAATGGTACAATTTTTTAAACTGTAGATGAGAGAGAAAGAGAGAGAGAAAACAGGAGATAGAGAATGACTACTATTAAATTAAAAACAAATAAAACACAACAGCCAAATGAAGCAAGAAATATTGCATGTAGCCAAAAATGTCTTCATGAATAATGGGACTTTAATGTCAATGCATCTGCTTCAGTCAGATAATGCTTGTGAAGAGAACAGTGATTTACCATTTTGATCATGCTTTTTATAAAAAAAAGTTGGCAACTGCATATGAAACTTCCTTTTCAAATACATGGCATTGGGGTGGAGACACTTGTATCATGAAAAAATGAGTAGGAATGTATGTCTTCAGCAGTCATGAGCATGTCACATCTTCTCCTCCCTTGCAAAACAATCTTATGATTTCATACAGTTTTCATCTCACACTTACCTGATGATGATGTAACGTACAATTTTTAATTGGGAAGAACAATAATAATTTTAAAAACAAGTACATTAATTTATATGGGCAGTGAAACAGCCAAATCAGCACCCCACTGTATGTTCTCTCTCTCTGAAACTCAAGTGAATGGTTCTGCGGTCATGAAAAATAAATAGATCATGCTCACTTATCACCACCATGGGTTGCAGAGTTTCATACTTTGTACATAGTTTAATTTCTGAAGAAAAACAAATTTCCCAGCTTTATCTCCCTGGTTATCCATGCTATTTAAAAAGACCTTTATTTGTACATAGTTTAATTTGTGAAGAAAAACAAATTTCCCAGGTTTTTCTCTCTGGTTATTGGTGCTACTTAAAAAGACCTTTATATCCTAGGTATTGTTAAAAGAACTTTAAATTCCCTTTATTTCTGCACATAGTTGATAGGTGTAATTTGGTTTATAGAATATAAAGCTTGACCTTAATTCAGATATGTACCAATTAATAAAATTGCTAGCTCCACATGGTCATTTTCACTTTCTGGACTTAAAAGTAAATTGCATAAAAACAAGCCAATAAGCTTCTCTATACTTTTTACACTTTTTATTGTTATGTGTCTAAGCTCGTACAAAAAGTAACAAGAAGAGAGTGAAGACAACAAGCTTTGTAAAATTTAACAAAATGATTTATTTCCCTAGAAAAACAAGGTAAAAATGAGAAGAAGGACTTACAGTTTATGAATCAAATCCCAAATTAATCCAAGAATAAAAAAATAGAAGTCCTATCAATAAAAAGTCCTAAATGAATCACAGTTCAAATCCCAATGAAATTCAAGATGGAAGGCAATGACGTCTTTGATAGTCAGCTTTGTACTGATGTGTGAACAGTTCTTTGTTGAATCACAGAAAATAATATTCCAGTTTGGAATTCCGAAATAATTTTTGATAAATGTCTTTGTCCAAGAATCAATTTAGGAGCACTTGTATTCCAGGGTAAATAAATTACTAATTCCAAAAAATAAAAAATATTCAACTCAAACTGATCACAACAAAACACCTTTGAGTGTCAAACATTTATAGGCCAACTGGCTATTTCTTCTAAAATGCAAAACAGATTCCCATATGAGGGTCACGTGGTCACTTTTTTAAAACAATGTAGAAACATTACATGCATAACATCACATACTCAAGTATGGCCTTAGCTAAAATTAATGGTTCTTACCCTGGGAAATTTTTTTTCACAAAAGTTGTTTACTCAAAACTGACACTGGTTGTGAATCAAGGTCAGCAGATAGATACAGTGCTTCTACTACTGGCTATTTATCAGATCAAACAGAAACGAACTTAATTTCTAAAAAATAATCAGATCAAGATGACAAAATTATCATTACAATAACATGTAATGGAATAAAATAAAATTAAAAAAATTTAAAACTAACAAGTAATTAAATTACATATACATAACATTATATATTTTGCAATTCATTCCTTCCACTTCAGAAAAATTCATTTTCCCTGTTTTAATAACTGCTAAAGTAGGTCTACTTTGGACTAGTTTTGGCTGATTTTTCAAGCACATGGAAGCAGCCATTGTGGTCAGCCATTTGCTTAGATCATTCACGATTTCCACTGGCGTCAGTTGTATATATTTTCAAACTCTCACTGTCAGAATGCTTTCTATTATATCCTGTTAGCAGTTTTTGTGAATAAGTCATTTCAAGGTTTAATTATCTTTAATAATATGGCAGATCAGCATCATTTGCACAAAATGCCTTTATGCCAGGATGTTCAGTATCAAACTGGTCTGGTAGGATTGGACAGGCATTGAAAATGTGGCAATTCTTGAAGGATGGCAGATGATGTTTTTCTCTGGTTTTGGGGATAATGGAAGCCATATCTGAATGTGCAACGGCAATACATTTACAAAACTCAAAAAGGTATTCAAGCCAGGGTGCAAGCTGTCAAATTTGATCAAATTCTGTTAACCAGTTTTTGAGAAGTTTTTAAAATATTTTTTTCTACTTTTTATTAATAGTGGCCATATATGATGGCAGATGGGCATCATTTGTACTAATCTGAAAGCCATTCCTGCCAGGATACTATCTGGCAAATTTGCAAAGAACTGGTGCAGTTCATTGTGATATAAAGTTTAAATGGCTGAGGAATATTATTATTTGCAAGACCATACCATAAGCTCAAGTGGTGTTATGGCAATGTGAACTAAAGATAAATAATTTACATTTAGACAAAGAATCTGTAAGCAAACAGGACCAAGTACATGATCTAACCTGATATGGTAATCCAAAACAGCTGGGGTATGTCTGAGGTGGTGGTACAGGAGGGGTGTAGTAACTTTCCTCATGGGGCGAACTGCTATCAACAGCATCACACCTGCAATAGAACATGAAAATGAATGTGAAATACGATGCCCATTTTCTGCTGGTAAATGCAATCACTAACCTACAATATCACAGCCGCATTAATTTATTCTAATGAAACAAGCAGTGCAAAATGTACCTGATATTGCCGATTTTGTATACAGTATAGCACAGGTGTATTTTTGGAACTCCAAGCATCGCAGTGGGGGTGAAGAGAGAGTGGAAAAAATTTAAAAAAAACTCCACCATCTCTCCACGTGTCCTGATGGAGTTGCCACAACAGCTCATAGAGAATTGCTCTGCACATCACGCTTTCTTGCAGTGTAGTCGAGGATGACCACCGTGAAGCAGATGTGGTCTCTATCAAATGGACGTGGTTTACTATGACCCCTGCTAGCATGCTCTTTAGAGGTTTATGGAGAGAGAGAGAGAGAGAGGGAGGGAGAGAGGTGCCAATTTATCTACACTGTTATCAGATGATTATACGCATTTCCTAGTTCTAATTAAGATACTACGATTATCTAATAGTTACAATGCCAAATCAAATTTTAGGTAATATTAACATTGTTCCAATGCCTCGAAAACTGTACTAATACTACTGTAACCTTTTTCATTTACAAAAGGCTGACATACCTTTCACAATAAGTTTACGCTTTTACTTTATTCATAGAAATCTGAACAAACTTATGCACCGACTTCATGAGACCTAGTTGATCTTCTCTTGAACAGTGCAAAGTTATCCTACTGTTTACATGTAATCTTCTGAGTATATACATTTAAATGCCCAACGACAGCCACTTCTGCTTAATAAAACAAAATAAAGTGTGTGAGTGTGATTTAGATTTTTAATGTAGCTTTAACAATTTTTCAGTCATATCGCTACAATGGCTGCAGTGTGGCAGTTTATAGTGATGTCTAGCACTGGGGCATCTTGCCGAAGACATGTAGCATGATGTCCCACCCAGTCACATTATCCTGACACCAGGCCGACCAGTCCTAACACTAACCTCTTAATGCTAAGCACCAAGCGAGGCAGCTGTTAGTACCATTTTTATAAGTCTTTGGTATGACCCGGCTGGGGATCGAACCCACGACCTCCCACATCCGAGGCAGACGCTCTAACCACTAGGCCACCGGAGCGGTAAAAAAAAACAAAATGAAAAACAAACAGAAAACACAATTTACACTTAAATGCAAACCATGTGTTTAGTCCTTGAAATGTAATGACCCTGCCACAAGGCTGAATATACATGAACACCTACGAACTTTAGTTCAATTCTGACTGCATTTATACTGTATGGGACTGATCATTTATTGTTCTTTCCGATTGGGGAATTTTTTTTTATTCTTTCATTTATCACAAGATAAAATTGTTTCAAATAATATAACCCTTTGGAAACTTGAATGGTCTCTCCCTAATGAAGAATTAGCTTGAGCGGATGTTCAACAGAAATAAAGATAGTGACCATCGCAAACACTTAAAAAATTTTAGCATCAGAAGATGTCAATTTCAGCATGGGAAGGTGCATTTCTAATACAAAGCTATCAGACTGGGTGCATAATAATAATAATAATTATATAATAATACTGCTTTATTTATAGAGGGTCACTCATTAGTCAAAAAGGACTATTCTCCCTTGAGGCCCTCTTAAGGAGAGTATAACAATGCACAATATATGAAGATAGCAATAGTTACTGTTTATTTCTGACATATTTAGTATTAAAATACTAACTTCCATTGTCTATTAGAAACACATACATGCACATGATATCTCTTCTTAAATACTCTAATATTTTCAGCAGATTTTACATGTAATGGAAGCTTGTTCCACAGAACTGTAGCAGAGTATTGGAAGCTCTCTTTAAATTGCTCTGTTCTTGGTTTTGGTGCTATAAGGTTTCCATGTAATATTGATCTCAACTGGTATTGTGTTGAAAAATGCCTGAATAAGTCCTGAAGATACTCTGGTGCAGTTCCATGTAGACATTTATATAAAAGAACTGCCTTGTGAAAATCTATCCTTTCATATATTACTTCACAGTCTCCAGCATGTATTTGGCATTCATGATACGGCCTTACTATAGTTCAAGTCCTACTTGGTCAACAGGACACAAATTGTGTCCGCAAATGGAAAACGCTCCAGCCCAGTTGATCTATGCTGTGGTGTTCCACAGGGATCTGTTCTTGGACCTGTTCTCTTCATTCTATACACTCAGCCACTCTCAAGTGTCATAGATCATCATCCAGTGTCTCACCAATTGTATGCTGATGACACCTAAATATACAAATCTAGCCACCCAACTGAAGTTGAAGCTACCATCCAAGGCGTAGAGAGGTGCATTTCCAATGTGAAATCATGGATGACATGTAACAAGCTGCAGATGAATGATGATAAAACTGAAGCCATCCTGACTACAACACGAAGACTTTCTCATTCACATCCTTTACCTCAGACAATAAATATCAGCAACACCAACATTAAATTCACACAGTCAGTACGAAACCTTGGTGTCACTCTCGACAGTACTCTCTCGTTGCACCAACATGTCATGAACATATGCAAGGCTGCATATCTTGAGCTGAGACGCATCAGCTCCATTCGCAAGTATCTTTCAGTTGATGCCACTAAAACACTTGTGTGTTCCTTAGTACTTTCAAGACTGGACTATTGTAACTCAATTCTGTCTGGTTCGTCTCAATATCTACTTCAGAAACTTCAAAAAGTTCAAAATACAGCTGCTCGGATCATCCTTAGAGTACCACGATCAGAGCACGCCTCTCCCCTGCTCTGTACCCTACACTGGCTACCCATACGATCCAGAATTAAACACAAAATTTGTTCTCTGTGCTACGTTTCACTGACGGGCTCCAGTCCAACATACCTATCTGACCTCACCCATGTGTACACACCTGCAAGATGCTTACGCTCCTCTTCTGACACTTGTATTCTCATTATTCCCACTATGAAGATGAAATCATATGGACAACGCTCTTTTTGCATACCAGGGCCCAGCAACGTGGAACGAATTGCCCACTGCACTTAGACACAAAGACACAGTGATCTAATTCAAGAGCGCTCTTAAAACTCACCTATTTCAACTGCAAGAACAGACTTAAAGACCTAATAATGTATCCTTGCCTTAAATATTTACAGCATATTTTCTGTTTCTATTTTCGTGGTGTTTGTTTTTATTTTTGTAATCATATCATTATATATGTTATTTTAAGTGTTGTCAAATGTTGTAAAGCGCTTAGAGCTTCTAAAGATTAGGCGCTATACAAAGTCCTCATTATTATTATTATTATTATGCTCATGCGCCCATTCTCAATGACAATCATGACGCATTGTTTTAATTCTGTCAGTTAAGTTGCTGTTGCTGTAGGGTACTTGTGACAGAATGAGAGCGATTCAAGTAACATCCAGTTTTCAAGTTGATTTACAATTTGTGTATAAAAGTACTTTTTTCGGTATTACCGCGATATCAGAGTAACGCCTCTTGCATAGCCTGGAATCTGCATGGTGTCTGCTTATCGATCGTTTCCCACAATGATATGATTTAACCTGGAAGTTAAATGTATGTTAATATAGAGCAAAGAACACCAAAAAGACATTCATAATATCTTGATAGTCAGTATCTTTATTTACTCATTCCCCAAATGCTAACTTTAAGACACGCGGTACCTTTGCACGCCTGTATGTGTTGGGGTGAAGGACGGACTGTGCGATTACATTGTTTTAGCATATAAAGGGAGACTTTAAACAGAGCGTTACAAATTTTTATCAGAAATAACGGGGTGGGTGGGTGGAAGCTTGTTATTATTATTAATATGGTGGAATGCGTTGGCATAAATAAAGCCATACATAAAATGATCTGGAAACTGGGAACCAAAAGTAGTCCGCAGAATGTACCTATGTGTGAAAATGCCAGACCAATATCACGTGATCGTTTATATCCAATCAGATTGCAGAAAATTCGGTCAGTTCATAACAACTGGAATTGTGTGTGTGTGTGTGTGTGTGTGTGTGTGCGCGCGCGCGCGCGTTTCAAGATCATAATTAGTTTCGTAGGCAAATGAAGCGTTGCGACGACACCCACCCTCTTTCTTTTCTCTGACTCGGTTGTTTAGCATTGTAGTGTTGCATTTTCTATTACATAAACTATACTAAACATACCAGTAATATCAAATGCGTAAAATACATCCATCTTGTGTCTCAATACTGACCTTGAGAAATGATGCAAGCGGATGAGCAGTACATACAACGCCTGAGATAAGATGGGAATGTGATGCCCTAATGACCGATTAATGCAACATATGCGGCCGAGAGTCAAGAAGATAAGGGTTCGATATACTGAGTGAATAAATGTTCTCTAAATTGAACTAGCCTGTGGTGAAATAACGTTTCTGAAAAGTTTAGTTTCGGGATAAGCGATTACACGAAGGTCATACCCTAATTTCTCCACACTTTCTGCGCCCTAAACCCAAAATCAAGCTTGAAGTCAGCAAATCAGATATGAAGCAAATCCACGTCACTGAAATTAAGTAATCTGGTAGAAAGTTCAATAATTTGACTTATTCTGATAAAAGTTGCAGATTCTTTAACATTTTTTCGAGACCTTAAGTTTCAGAGTTTTGGTATCAGATGTTTCGCGAATAAAAGGTCAGGTTATATTCGAAGTTCATGACGGTAGCCTCCTTAAATCATTACTGGACGGTATTTTCTCCAAATTTTCCTTTCATTTTGTGGTCATATCTTAGAACGATGTGACTTTTAGACATTCAAACATTAGGATAGACGTGCCAACATGCACATACGGAGAGATATAGAAGGAAAGTGAAAATTGGTACAAAAGGAACGGCAGAGTAAAATCCATTGTAACCAACAACAATTGTTCATATTAAATGTATTATATTTTCATTTAATATTGAATATGCAGTGATCGGATTTAGTCTGAAGAACTGTCTGTGTGCGTGCGTGCGTGCGTGCGTGCGTGTGTGTGTGTGTGTGTGTGTGTGTGTGTGATTAAATATTCTATTTTATACACGATAAAATAACTCATTTTCTTCAACTGCCAAGGCTAATTTATTTTAGTATGAGAAGACATTTAGATTTAAGGCTCCTCATATTTTCTGTTCGTAGCAAGATGTATTAAATATGTAGCTTTTATCATGTGTTTGCTTCCGTCTCTGCGAATGTTTACATTATAATACATTAGCTGAATATTTAAGTCAATTTCTGTATCAAATATTAGATACGTTACAACACAGTTAAAAAGATGACAATGTATTTTAGCTAATAAATAGGAACAGAAGTTATATATATATATATATATATATATATATATATATATATATATATATATATATATATATATATATATATATTAGAAACAAACATCTTTCAAACATCGATGATAGAAATATGAAACGAAAAGAATTAAAATAATTACGTTTTAAGTTTTGATGAATAATAAATACTCTAAGAGTAAGCATAAAGACGCGATGGGGCGTTTATTTAACATATACGTCTTTGCTTCATCAAAAGGACATAATGCATACATCATAAACCGCCTCATTTGGATCCGACTAAACAGGCAGTGTCTCCCACAATAGGTCGGATGCCGACATTGCTTTTTTGTCGAGCCCTAGTAAACAATTTTGTATCAACAGTCAGAATGATACCACCGATTTTTGTACATTCGCTAAAGCCCGCCAGGCCTTCAAAAGACCGAACAAAATGACACCGAATTATATTAGGAAAATGGGTTTCCAGTAGAGTACCAAATTAAAACTGCTTTGATGCACTAAGCAACCGGTGGGCACACGGCGCATTCAGAGGTTTAGTTGCTTGAGGAACAGGATTGCCTTGGCTGTCCTTTAGAGACTGCTCTGTAAAACTTGATTTGTTTGTTTCTAGAATGTCTTTAAGAATGCAGCTGACCAATAAGACCAATATATATATATATATATATATATATATATATATATATATATATATATATATATATATATATATATATATATCTTTCGCACGCTACCATAAAACAACTATATGCTGTGCAACGCGAAATAAAGTGTTTCATCGCATTTAGTGAATACAGTGATTTTGGTCAAGCTTTTTATTTGACAACGTTAGCATAAGTTGGTACGTCCTTTACAAACGTTTTAGAACAAATCCATTCAACACCATCTTGCTTTGTGACAAAGGAGAGACCTAAATTTCTGTATTCCTATTTCACAACATTAACGAGGTGATGGATATAGGAGTAGTGAGGATTTTTTTTTTTTAAACTGGGTTGGTGGAACGACTGCCTCACCTACCCACTTCGGACGCCCATGGTAGCAAACTTTTGAAGGTAGTCTCGAGTTGCAACAGGAACGAAACAAATACAAGCAGAGACAGAACCAGCTATAATGGATGGTGAGACGTAAGCCTGTGGCAAAAAAAACGGGATGATGCCCGCGAGGAAGAGCTGGAAATGCAGACGCAAGAGCCAAAAGGGAAAGGAGAGTTGCTGCAAAAAAGTCAATGCATGCAAGTTGAAACGAGGGTACAAGTGCCAGGCCAACAAAGAGCGAACACACTGCAAGGAACACACATCGAAAAAGTTCACTCTAGTCAGCTTTGCAAGCACACCAAAAGATGTCAGAATCATAAACAATTTTGTTCCTTCTTTTAAATTTATATTTAGACAAATATAACATACAGGCATAAAGAAGTGAAACCATGCGGCAATTAAGACCAGCACATTGAAATAAAAGGAGTATATCAAAATAATAACTAAAAATATTTGCCAGCATCTATGAGTTTTGAAAAAGCATTCCTGTAAATAGTTCGCGAACAAGCAAGCTGGCTTGCACAGCAAAAACAAATGCTAGGAAGCCACATCCACGCAACACTTTTATGTCCACGATATCCAGCGGTGGATTGTGGGGGTGCCGGTAGATGGCTAGGGCCCCAAGACAAAAACCTTCATCCAGTTTCATGCATGTCACTTTCACGTCTTCCATGTTTATTACACTACATCGGAATAGCGCATAAATAAAGTTCGCACCACATAAATCAAGCAACGCAATGTGATCACCGAGACCAGCGCCAAGCTTCACGAGAATACCCTTGTCCGCGAAGCCATCATTCCAGCCGGCAGCTTTGAGGTAATTGTAGAGTGGTTTCGCAAACTGTGCGCTCCCGTAGAAATATCAAAGTCTCCCAGCATAAAACCATACAAATGTTACATCATTTGGGAACTATGGAGCGTACCTAGACAGGGACAATCAAAACAATACCACGTTAAATCTGGTGTACGAGGCAGAACAATAGGTCGGTTTCTGTTTACGGATTACTCACAGTCTCGCATGCAGGATATATGCCTCGTATCATGTGATCAGATCGCAGACTTAATGGAAGATATCAAAAGATAATTCGGTTGAACACGCCAGGAGGATCGGAACAAGTACATCCCATCGACATCGAGATGGT
The DNA here is from genome assembly GCA_016617855.1 of Megalonaias nervosa. NCBI lineage: Eukaryota > Metazoa > Mollusca > Bivalvia > Unionida > Unionidae > Megalonaias > Megalonaias nervosa. The sequence goes on from JAECUM010005602.1 coordinate 165,929, forward strand.
GCCAGAAATGGTACAGCAGGCGATACAAGGTTACCGTGAATTTAACTGCGTTCGTTGTGACATAAACTTGACTGAACAGTGTTTTGTTTCCGAGTTATGTACTGCAAGCAGGTTTGGATCGGATAACGTACCAAAAAGAACCAACACTCACATGTTCTTGTTAACACCATAGTTGTGCTGTCTTAAACTACCTCGGTCTTGGCACCTGCTACAAAAACTGAGTCATGGCACATGGATGCAAGTTGTAAAAGTCCATTCCATACAACTGGTATGACAGTCCTGACGAAAACTGAACACCCCGGATTGTATGACAGTACATCCTTGTATAGCAAGTTGCATGGCAAGCATTTGCTTTCCATCTCCGAGTGCGCCACTGAAACAACCTGGACGTACTCCGTTGGTGGATTCACTTAGCAAAATGCTTGACTTCTAAGCCAAAAGGCAGATTGACCTGGATCTTGAGGATAAGACCTCAATATATATAACACTATGTAAGTATACCAATACATTTATCTTAAATATCTGTAAAGTTAAAGTGCACTAGGGCAAATGTGACTGAAACGAAATAGTGACCTATGACTTCGGAAATGATGATAGAACCCCCAATGAGGCAAGCTGCACGCCTTTAAAGCTGATTTGAAGTCATACCACGGATCATTCTTTCATATGAAATGGATCTAAAATGACAGAGGACCACTCATGTAGCCTAAGTGGTTCGAGTGTACGCCTCGAACGCCGGCCGAGTCATACCAATGACTTCAAAATGGTACTGGCAGCTGCCTTGCTTGGTGCTCAGCATTAAGATGTTAGTGTTTGGACTGGTACGCTTGGTGTCAGGATAATGTGACTGGGTGGGAAATGATGCTACATGTATGCGGCATCATGTCCCATTGCTAGACATCACCATAAACTGCCACACTGCAAACACTGTAGCAATGTGTCTCAAATTGTTAAAGCTACGTTAAAAATCCAAACACACACAGAGAGTGGAAAGGAAAGTGTAATAGAAACATTCAAGATAAATCACCATGCCATTGACCTTGAAGATTGGACCCCCACTGCGGTACACAACACGGTTACTAATTATGAAACAGGTGCATGCCAAGTTGCATAGCTTAATCTCCAAGAGTTAAAAAGTTATTGACTGCAAAAGAAAGTGTGATAAGAAAAATACTGAGCTGTGACTGTGACCTTGAAAACTGGATCCTCGAAAGGTAAGCAACACGTCTTCCACTGATGATAGACAAATATACCAAGGTTCATCCCGTAACTTCAAACGTCTTATAAAGTTATAAGACAGAAGTAGAAGCGTTACAGAGGATCTAAAGAGCTCAGCCATGAGCTTTACGTTGATAACAACACCCCTAGACTGGTACGCAACACAGCTTCCAGTGACGATGTACGACCATCTCGATTATTCTGCGAGGAAAAAAAACAAAAAAAAAACAAAAAAAAACATGCATCGGATATATATCGGCGTAGAAATTTCCAGAATAAAACCATACATTGTGATCGCCGGACATTTGTTCGCAAAAAAAAAAAAAATAGAAACGACAATGTATTCATGCCTGACCTCGACCATTTCTACGATTGAATTTAGCTGAGCATTGACCTACAATTTGCAAATTACAAAATTTTATACGCAATCTCCCCTTCTCGGTCAGTCGTTGTTTCGTGAATAACGCAGATGATCCGAATGGCAGCAATCGGCATACATTCCAAATATGATCCGTTTGGCGAATAAGGAGGGGGTTAAGCAAACTTTCTGCTTCCTGTAATTATCGATCAGTTGATAAAGATTCTCTTAATCTGTACGAAATGACGTTTATATTACAGCATATCTGAAGCAGGCCTTATTTCATGAATTAACAAATATTTGGTGGAAATAGTTTTTACTGTCATGTTAAAATTGTAACTGCTAAGATCTTTTTTATTTTCGCACGGCGTTTCCATGGCATATATGTCTTCATCAGTGATATAAATTTTCATCATACGTGATGAAGCAGCTTTATTCGAAAAGGGAAATGGATTTTCGAGTATCAAAGTGCAATTTCTCTACATGCATCATAAATTTATTTAAGTCAGAAAGTACTACAGAATGTATTTATCAGACAATACTGTAAGCTGCAATTTAATTGCAAATTAGAATAAACATGTGTTCCAGAGTGTTTCTATCATTGTATTAAAGGCATTCCAACTCGCCTAGTCACCCATAGTTGATGATGGATTTGACAACTGTACCGTTTTTAACTGTTTAGAAATCTATAAACAAAATCCTGTCTTGATACTTTCATTCTCCTGTTTAATACTCATATAAGTGCCCCTACTTCTATTTTAATAACAGAGACAGAAATAAAGTCGAAACGATTGCCTTGAAGTAAACCATTTTATCATAGTGACTTTTAGGTCTGCAGGACTGTTATCGGTATTTTGTCACAAACTAAATAAAGGCTGGGTAATTATCTTGAAATATTTAAAGAGAAGACTGGAAGAAACGCGGCAGATGTCAAAATAATATGCTTACACATCGCCTTGAACAAAGTTCACGATATAGGTTTCACTCTGTTTCTATTGAAAATTATTCAAGCAGACACCACAGTTGTGGAATTTTCCTTCAGCTGCCTTTTTCTCTCTTTCAGTCGATCTCTACATTGTTGCAGCCACTGAGGCTACATTTTTTAACAAACAATGTAGGGATTGGATGTACCCTTTTGCTTCTTGTATGAACTGGCAGCAGGAAAGCCCAAGATAATCTGGTTGGAGATGTCTGTTGCAATCAGCAATAAGCTAGTTAGCATTGCTTTTCTTTCCATCACATTAATTCACATAATTTCGTTGTTGCAGATTATCTACTAGGTGGTTTATCAGTAAATTAACGTAGAAAAATTAAAAATGTTAGACATAACAAAGATCTGTCGAAGAGAATAACTTTAATAATCCCCTTCAATAACCAAGTGGTTGTGATTGACATTTTGATTTGACCGATTATTGCTTGAAAAAAATGACTGGTCACCTACTGAATAGTGGAAGCGAAGAGATTACAACATTTAATTTTCGCGATTTATATTATTATCATGTGCAGTGCGTGTTCATCCATTTAACTGCATCATCATCAGCAAGGTGCAGAGCCTGCAGTCTACCGGGGAACTTTCTCAACTTTAGGGAGCATGGACCCGCGTTCATGTCGCGCTCCCCGTCAGTACTCAGCCAAGGCTCCGCCCGAGGCTGGGGAAGCAAAGGCTCCAACTTGCAAACCGAGTTCAGCAACAAATCCCGGTTACGTGCCACTTCCAAGAGCAGCCCCCTACGTGGTAAGGTCTCACTGGATAGTTTCGTATTTTGACACCTCCCTAATTTTTAAGGTAGAAGGCATGAACCTAACTATCATAAGCCTAGCATTTATAAATTCACACAGAAGCTAAATCTGTAATGTGGTTTAGATTTACTTTGAGTTAGGCTTGAAAATGGGTTGGCTTGTTTGGTAACTGCCTGTCACAGTTAGACTAGCCACCAGTTGTATAAGGAATTAACCTGCTAGCCGCAGTCAAAATCTCACATGCATGCTTTCTACAAAAATCATTAGTTTGTTTTTATTTGTATCTTCAGTGTAAAATTATTCCCATTTTTCTGCAATAGGTCATTGTCGGATGAAAATTCACCAGATAAACTGTCCAGTGAGACCTAATGTCCACTGACTTTCAAGGCATTGGGCCGGCCTTACGAGTTTTACAACTTAACGTCGAGGGTCTCTCAGCAGCCAAACGAACCATTTTCGCTACAAATGTACCCTTTGCTGCATGACGAAAGCGGAAAAGGATCGAGGTTTAGACATTTCAAGCAAATAATTCCGTACACGAGATTGTGCTAAGGTGAACGCTTGTTTATCATTTCTCTCTCTCTCTCTCTCTCTCTCTCTCTCTCTCTCTCTCTCTCTCTCTCTCTCTCTCTCTTGTTATTGATTTGTCATTACATGTATATATTTGTTCATAAATAGGTTATTAGGTTGCGTCAGAAACACACAATCAGTACAAATGGGTTGGTTGAGCTGAGCCCGATTTTGCGTATCTTTGCCTACAACTCTTTTTGCCCGACTGTGTGCTGGGCATATTTGAATTAGCGATTAGGAAAGAAAGCAAGTAATCTTTTGAAGAGACGTACATACATATGAACTGACATTTCAGTAAATTTTATATTACAAATAATCAAAAACAGCAAAATCGCACTCATTTGAATGTCACCACAACCAATTAAAGTTGCACTGAGAGAGATTTAAAGTTATTGTTAAATTGACTGACATTTTAAAATAACCAATAACGCGGCAGAATGTCGTTTTGAATCAAATCCAGGGAAAATTTGATTATTACTAACATGAAAGCTTACGATATAGTTGCTTAAGTAAAGACGCAATTTGTATCAATGTCCACGTGATATAAGTATGACAGTATATCAGACAAATAGGTATGATAAAATCATGAAACGGAAATTGATACTAGGACACCGGATAGCATATGGAGAAACGCCTAGAAGTTCTGAAGCAAAAGGTCATCGATATTTTTGGAGGATGTCGTGTGTTATGCATGAGTATCAGATATACAGATAATCCGTATGGATAATGGAATGAAAGTAGACATTGACTGCTTCTATACAGCCATTGTAAACGTGTAGGATAAGCTTCCTGTTATTTTGTGAACATGTACGGAGATGTATAAAGGAATAGTGCAGTTTCTCATGTTAACACCCGTCCCCACAAACTTTTACAAATTTCAGCTAAGTTGAACCTGAAAAGACTTAGCAATTTGAGATTATTTCTCATATTGCTTGCAACACAAACGTAAATAAAACCCCTGGCATCTCACAGTCCTGCTGCATTTCAATGCAAATTGATTTTCACACATACATGCATACATACATACATACAAACATACATACATACATACATACATACATACATACATACATACATACATACATACATACATAAGATTTAATTAAAAATTAGGTACCGATCGATTGCACCCTTTACATTTTTCTTACCCTTCTAACATGAAGCAGTTCGTGCATCTTTTACTCTGTAATACTTTCCTTATAATAGCCGTAGCCGCAAAGTAGTTGGTGTACATACCTCGCAACCAGAGAGGTGAGTGTTCGAATCCTTTTCAAACCTGTCCTGGTCATCTACCTAGTTTGTCTCTGGACAAGACACTTTGCTCTAATCGCCTCGGCGCGATATAACTGTTTATCTATTGATTGAGTGGAAAACACGAAAGAGCGAATCGATCTCTTGGGAGAAAGCAGATTATAGATTGTCCTATTGTCCGATTTTAATAGGTCATCGTTTACAATGAAAATTATCTTGGAAGTTGAACGCCCTTGGGCAATCTCAATGCACGAGACTTACTGATTAGTGTGTAATATTCTTTATAAAATAGAATAGCTTTGCCCTAGTTGTTACTTTTAATAAAGCCTTTACAATCGGGTGAATGTTCTCTTGTCACTCTTTTTTGTACTGTTGCAACTCTTTGTCGAATACTTTAGCACTAATTTAATTGACCCTTTATTGTAAAGTCTTCATATCGACTACGTTTACATCACTATGTGACGTGAATTATGTATGCAATAGCACCGTATTAAACATCGAATTGTTATATTTTGATGGTCCGACTCCAGTGGCAATTGTTAAATTTATCGGTGAGCATCAGAGACATACAACAATATTTTGGTATGGTTGGGCTAAGCTCACTGTAAGTTGTTTTGACTAAAATAAAGGCATTTTGAGATCTAACATGAGTCTAACATACACTGTCTAGACAACACTTCAGTTAGTCATAAAGCAATTATTTCCTCGTCTACATTTACCTTAATACATGGATTTATATTAAGTGGTAAAAAAATTTGAAAAGATAGACTATTGTATATATATATATATAGCATATGCCATATAACTGCCGCCATATATATATATGTATATATAACTTCATATACAGCATATATATATATATATATATATCACCATCTTAGCCAACATATCAAACAAAAGAAAACCTGTTCGCAAAGAGTTGCATTCAGAGGACACGTTTTTTTTTTCTATTTTTTTTCATAATTTACTTTCATATGCAACCAATGTAGAGATAGAACATATGTCCTCTGAGAATACAACATTAATGAGATGAAGGATCACAGAGTCCCAGGCACACGTTATAAACATGCAAAGACGGTTAACCAAAAATCTCAAGCACTGAAGCTCTTCAGCTGAGAGGCTTAAAGTGCTTGCCTTGAACTGTTTATAGCAGTAGACCTATCTCAAGATTGCTCTTACAGCGTTCCATAATCATCACATCTCTTATTTCTAATCCTAGACACCTCTTTTAAATTGCTTGAAATCTGCGAGTGTTATATAAGTAAGCAATTCCTCCACATGAACAACTTGTATGTATGGTGCACTATTTTTCACTGGATTTTTGTTTTCTGTTGAATACTAGTTATATCCCACTAAACCCAACGCTGTCTATACTTTTCGTATTGTCATGGAATTCGGGATAACTTTACTCTCTCTCTCTCTCTCTCTCTCTCTCTCTCTCTCTCTCTCTCTCTCTCTCTCTCTCTCTCTCTCTATATATATATATATATATATATATACACACAATACTTTTCTGCATATTATTGAAATGTTTTATCTGCATTTTGTGATTCACACACGGCGCAATTTCTGCCTACCATCAAATATTTTGGACATGCTCCTTCCATATAGTGAAAGAAATGAAATATTCCTCTTATTTAATACCGGAATCGCTGCATTTCGTTATAGAAATACATGTGAAATATCGTTTTCCTTTTCATCTGATATTTTCTTTGAATCGTCTATCATATTAGTACAACTTACAACTACTTCCGTTTTCAGCCTTGTTTTTTGTGTATTACTACCTCATTTGGAAAAGTCAACAAATCGTATTAAATATGGTATGCAATGAATAAACCCATCGTAGTATATCCAAATATACTATAATAAGCCTTATTTGGATAACGAAATACTGCGAGAATCTCATGTTATCTGTCATGGTGGACAGGGTACGGTGAGCGTAAACATTCCAATGTAATTTACCTAGTTTTATAACTTTATCATTAGCCAAACTTCCTGAAAGAAAAAACAACAGCATAACTCTGCTTAGGTAGTAGATTGTAACAATAATCATCTTTTTGTCTTTGACAATAATTGTATTTGTTCCATTGTAAGGTATAGGATCAGATCGTACGTACAACATCGTAGCTATAAAGTACCATGCTGGCAAATGACTTCTTGAGTCACATCAGCCTTTCTTCGCTTACATTTCGTTTTCTTCAATTTTTTTGGGTCTAAATTTTTCATAATGTTATCGTCAATCTCTCAGTCATTCGAACAATACATTAAATGAACTTTTTGCTTCACCGCTTATGGCGTCATTATAAACTGCGTTTCGATCATTGTCCTCCATAATATTATGTAATAATATTACGGCTCCATTCAGATTAGTTTCTATCCTTTTTCTAGTGAAGCAGAAGAGGATATGGTAGATACCCCGACTTTCAATTCATTACAAGCCATCATCTGCTCAGTTATAAATCTTTTGTGACGATTTTTGCTTAATCTGTGCGACAGATAGGAGCAGACGGTATTTGAGTGATCAAGCGCGTGGTATTATCTCGCTTACGCACTCGTACATATGGTGGTGGTAAGACACCACTACAATAAAAATATAAGGCCTACTAGCATAACACACAAACCCTCTTACATAGAAACAATACTAAAATCAAAATCGATATTTACTATAACAACCAAAATAAATCGCGATCAAAAAAGTACGTATTCTAAATAAAAGGAATGATTACTATGGCAACCCTACAACAACGCTATTTGAAATGTGAATGGTAAGGAAGTAAAATAGTGTCCAATAGCATTTTTATTTTACAGGTAATCAAAGTCGTCTATTCATAATTTACTTTTGTACAATGTTAGTATTTGAGGTCGCTTGGACTGGGGCCAGACGCATGTGATTAGAGAGATGTGACGTATATGTAATTAAATTACTTGTGTTTTAGTTTTAAATTCTCTTTTACTTTTTCATTTCATTACATTTTATTGTAAGGATATTTTTTACTGGATTTGACATTTTTCCCAGTAAATTTAGTTCAGTTCTTTTTAGCCTGTTTAAAACGCAAAATGATTGCTACATTGTATTTTTAGATAACCTAGTTCTTGGCCTTGGTTCCAATTTTGTAAACATTGAGTGAAAATGATTGGTCATTATCAAGGTCATGTTCAGCCCACGTGTTAGCTCTGTTGTAAACAGTTTTATTTTTAAATTCATTTTCATTGTGGGAATCAGATTCTTAGATAGGGCTATTCTAGCCTACGTGCTAATTGACTTGTAGTGAGTGATCACGTGACCCATCACGCGGGTCTGAAATGGCGTTTTAGTTGGGTTTAATTCTCAATATCAGTGTTTATGAGTCAGTCATATATTATACCTTCAGGCCGAAAGGTATTCCTGTTGTTGCCATTTGAATTGAGTTTTTATTTAAAATAATTTATTCACCCTGGAAAATACTTTTCTTCATCGAAATTCTTGGACAAAGACATTTACTAAAAATTATTAGGAATTCAAAAGCCGGAATTATATTCTTGGTGACTCAACAAGGAACTGTTGACACATCAAGACAAACTGGTTATAGAGGACGTCATTGCCTTCCATATTGGAACTTCATCGAGATTCGAACTTGGATTCAATTAGAACTGTTTAGTGACAGGACTTATATTTTTGAATTCTAGGATAAATTATTGGATTAGATTCACAAACCCTAAGTCCTATTTCATATTTTTACTTTGTTTTCTAGGGAAATAAATTATCACTCTTTTCTTTTGTTACTTTTGTACGAGCCTACACGTAACAGAGAGAAAAGTTTGTGATTCGATTCTCGGTAGAAGTAAAACGTATTTAATGTGTAGACTAGATCACATCATAAAACTGAGCTGTAATACACATAATTTCGACTTGCGTACTCGTCAGAGCACAATGCATAAAATAGCGATATACTTATAAAAATTCGATTTGATTGCCGTGTCAGGGTAAGCTGCATAAAATTGCGATGTAATACACAAGTTAGAGCAATATAAATTGCTTGCTACAGTATAGTGCAAAGAATAAATATTGATGTAATTCACACTGATCTAAAAAAAAGAAAATAGTGGGTCACATTACGGGTGTTAATTAGGTCGTGCGTTCACATTGTTGCGTGACGTCAAATCAGATTGAAACTTCTTGCCACTGCAGTGGGAATGGCACGTGTGAGACTTTTTTTAATAGAGTTTAGTCTTTGTATGATGGAGGGATTGGGGGTATCACTTGATATCTCAGTTTGAATCTGTAGCTGCCAACACTTAACTGGAGAAGAAAGTCTAATGTCGAGCATGAGAATAGATCTGGAATAAGACGAAGTTGTATATCGTGGAAGGAATATCGGAACTGTCAAATGGTGGAATATGTAACAATCCGTGCCATTTCCACTCAGTATGATAAAATCTAGATTCCTCTTTTAATTAATGAAAAGAGCACGAGCACCCGAATAGATTTCATGAAGGAATTAGGAAAAGAGTCTGGGTGGGAAGTGCAAAGCATAATTACAACAGAATGTTAAAACTGGATTGTTCGAACTAAAGTGTTCCAAATATAATATGCGTTTGGAATCTCTAAGCATGAATTTCCTTACATGATTAAAACTTTTGGTCAATAAAAATGACGAAATTATAGATACCAATCTATTTTAGAGAAGAAATATCACGGAATACGCCATCCCTGTCACCCCTCCCCATTGTAATTGGATCTATCTGCCTATAGCCAGGATTCTGCTGATGCACCGTTAAACCCCACAGTCATAAGAAAATATGTACAGACAGACAAAATGTTAGGCTGAAATGTTTAGAGGTCCTTTTTCTACTTGTTAAGCTTTGAAGAACATAAATATTTTATGTTGGGCAAATTGGGGCACAACACTGATTGTGACAGATGCATTTTAGGGAAAAGAAAATATAATTAATAATCAAAGAACGTCTTTTTTAGTTGCTTGGGTATGAGGAATTTCATTTGCCAATGAAAAACAAGATATGTGTTGGAATGACAGATGAATCATATCGTCAAATTCAGTCCAAAGGAGGCGATTATAAAGGGAAATACACGTGATGGCATTAAAAAGTAGCAATTGAAAATATATAGGTCAATAATTTATATTATCTAAAAGATGTATATGACTAGATATATACAAACTTTTATAGTTTCGAATGCATAGTTAAGTGTCTAGAAATTAATTAGTAGAAATTACTAACATATTCGAAAGAGCTAGAATCTAACTGTGGAGTTTTAGTCGTAAGGTATCGGCAGGCGATCTCATATATGTTCCAAATAAAAATATTAATTTTGACTCCAGAATAATGGCATATCTTTGAAAACGTACATTTCTATCACGGGAGCTTTAATTTGTTTGCATGAAAACATTTTAGGCAGAGGTATACATGATACGAGGTTACTATCATATAAGCACCAAACCTTGTCCTGCAACTGAGATTAAAAAATTCAAAATTAGCTATTCCTGGCCTGTTCTATTCTAGGTGTGAATGAAAGTTTTAATGCATTGCAACTTATCCTTAATTCATTGTGAACTACCTCAAAAGAAATGATCTTGAAGTGTCTCCCGTAGAGTTTTGTGACATTATATTGGCCTCCGCGTTGTAAAGAGTCATACATACGTGTCATTAAATTCTTCCATTATCTCTTGTGATGGTGCTCCCTGACCAATCAGCCTATTACGTCTATAATTAAAAAATTCTTTATTATCTACTTGTCCAGGATCTACCAATATCTAACATATCTGTTTGCTGGATATGGAGACGATGTGGCAAACATGGAACTAAAGTCCTGACTTTGTGTGCGATTTGGGAGATTAGTATACAGGACCTCGTTACTAAAGACAATAACTCAGCTAGATACATTATATTGATGGAGGTACTACTGATTTCATTCCTCTTTATTGAATTCCTTTTAATTTCTTGCTATGGGAGAAGGATTGTCCGGAAACCTTTCACCTGTCATGATCTACTTCAATGATTAGCTTGTGTATTCTTGCCTTTTTACAGAAATGGCTTTCCAAAGAACATTGGCAAACTCTAAATAAAATGGAAAAAAACAAAAAACATAAATGAAGTCAAATTACTAATATATTTGAAGTTTTTATATTTTGGTGTTTAAATTTAAATACAAAATTAAACTAAATCTGATGCGGGCCTTGCTGTTGTAAATGTTTTCTTGACTTTGAATAAGCATGTGGTAAAACTATTTGCATATACCTTAGTGTAATTAAAAGTTAAACACTTAAAGTAGTAATGACTGAAAATAAGCGCTTCATTAACAAAATAACTGCATTAGTATCTTTCAAAAGAAAAAACGATGCACACTATACCATTAACCAAATTGCGTTTACAATTCTAATCCAAATCAATGTGTAAAAGGCATCTATCAACTACTGATGAATATTTTTTTTTTAGGAATCAAAGAAAGTATATTAAATTGCGTGATCACTACATTATTTTTTGCAGAACACGTGAAATCAAGGCAGGTTCCCCTCTTTTCCTCTCCACATCGTCGAAACAGTATACCTTTTTTGATGGCATGCACTTCCTTCCGCGACACCGAAGTCTCTGGCAGGTGTCCATGTCATTATCCCAACCGTTCTGTGATCCTGGCCAATCCAAGGTGTATGTAGAGGTCAATATTGTACGTGCCTTGTTTGTTATAAGCATTTAGCATCCTTTGTTTTCCCCAGGGCTATTTACCGTCGTGCTTCCGTTACGCTATAATTTAAATGGCACGGCTTTTGAACCCGCCGTTATCTAGTTCTGTACCAGTGCTTTAATGTTTGCCGCTATCCTTTAAAAACTACTCTATTAGGCAAACATTACATAATCAAATTACAAGCTCTATCACTCCATTTACACCTTTTCTTGTCCCTTTTTGGGTACGTAATTAAGATAACTTAGGGAATTACCCACTCAGCAGATATCTTTTGTAGCTGGATTTACTGGAATAACAGGCTTATTTACCTTAGGTCGCTTTCCGCCGATATAGTAGGAAAAACAAGGTAGTTACATAACCACATATGTGTGATTATATAAACTTATTAAAGGGTGAAATCAAAAGGGATTAAGAAGGATTAAAGCGTGTTTAGTAGAATATTCACAAACCTACAAACACTTTCCGGTTAATCAATATTTGTCATGCTTATTGTTAAATTATATTATATTTGTTCTGGTGCACAAGTATTTGTTCTTTTACTGACCCTTGAGTAGTTGTTTCCTAAAATTTATATTCGAGCAAATAATGGAATTCATCACCGATTTATCGACGAAAACATAATACTCTTTTCATGTTTTGTCTAGCTTTTTCTTTTCCATCATCCATTTTCTACCGAAAAACTTTTATCTTTCTGTGCAAGCTTACTGGCTTAGTTTCCAGTTCATATTCAGTTTTAAACAAAGCGAAAGTTGCCACTTTTGTCGAGTCATTCTTATCGGATTTCAAGATTTGTCTATATTGGTCAATGAATATTTTGTGTATTAATAATAATAATAATAATAATAATAATAATAATAATAATAATGACTTTGTAAAGCGCCTAATCTTTAGAAGCTCTAAGCGCTTTACAACATTTGCCAACACTTAAAAAACATATATATAATGATATGATTACAAAAATAAAAACAAACACCACGAAATTAGAAAACAGAAAACATGCTGTAAATATTTAAGGTAAGGAAACATTATTAGGTCTTTAAGTCTGTTCTTGCAGTTGAAATAGGTGAGTTTTAAGAGCGCTCTTGTATTGTGTTACCAAAATAAGTTATCAGAAAAAGAATAACCAAAGATAATTAAGTTCAAGATTTCGATGGTATTCATTACACTGCAACTCAATTTGTTTTCAAATGCGTCAGGTTGAAAATTGCCCAGACTGATCATCCCTGATTTAATGGAGATAGGAAAGAAAGTCACAACAAACAAATTAACGGAAAAAAGACTAAATTTTTACGCTTACAATTATACTTGATTTTTTAAATTAAAAATACAAGTCAAAATAACTTTGTTCGTACAATTTAGTAGACTATTAAGAAATTGTTATTTTGTAACCATACAAGTTGATAAACTTGCCATGTCATCAGTTGTCATGCCTAAATTTTTATACTAAATTATAATAAAGAGATACAAAACAAAATGTTTTTAGGGATGGTCAGTTCCACTTGCCCGACGTACGGACATTTTTCCTGTTACTTTTTTGCTTGTTACTTTTTCTCCTGACTATTTTTCCCCAATGAAAATATAACCTTTTATTTGTGACTATTTTTCTTGTGATTTTCTTTCCGTTTTAATACATGTAGACAAAGGATATCGATTTAACTGTCCATAGATTTCCGTTTTAATACATGTGGATAATGGATATCGATCTAACTCTCCACAGATCATGCATTTTGGAGCGCTGTTTAACGCACATAATGGATTTGTAAAAACAAATATGTCCTTTTTCAATGATGTGTGCATTTTCATATTTTCGAATTTCACAGCCGTGAGTAAGAATAGACAGTAAACTCGGATAAACAAGTTCAAGTTATAAAGGTATTTGCATATCACAACAATACTGTGATGGGTACAGCGAATTTTTAACATGAGCTAACGCAAAATTTTTACTCATCTATTACGTCTATGTTCTTGTTATCAAATATGAAATTATGTCTTTTTCTACCTTTACCAAACACTGAACTTTTGTACTGCCAACCTTGCGAGATTTTACAACACTCAGGAACGCAGTTAATTGTCTAATGCACGTCTTTCTCATTGGTAGCAATTGCTGCAATGTCATCCACATGAAGAAGAAGCAATTGCTGCAGTGTTGCAGTGTCATCCACATAAAGAAGAAGCAATTACTGTAGTGTCATCCACATAAAAGAAACAATTACTGCAGTGTCATCCACATAAACAAGTAATTACTGCAGTGTCATCCACGTAAAGAAGATGCAATTACTGCAATGTCATCCACATCAAGAAGAAGCAATTACTGCAGTGTCATCGCATCCACATAAAGAATAAGCAAGTTCAGGTTAAACCTGTGAGTACGTGTGCGAGGACACCTGTGTATGTGTGACTGTTTTTTTTTCCACATAACCTGTTATAAAAATGAGGACCACATGACAGATGTCAAACATTAAAATATGATAAATCATATCATCTTTATATAATTCGACACCTTTACAATTGTTGCTTTTCAAAAAGATCCTTAAATCTTTCTAAAACAATAATAACGATAATGATGTTAATTGTTTTCCTTGCCGTACATGAGAAAAAATCCTGAATAGTTAACATTAACGCATGATTGAGAATGAACTATAGGATTGACATTGATTTAATGTTTTCATAAAGGCTATATTAAAACATTTCCTAGTAAGAGACTTTGGTGATAGACGTTTACAGATCTAACTCAAATTACAGATTTTATGACAGCCATACAGCTTTCAATGACAGATGTCAACCCACAGTAATCTATGATAAATCTAAATTACAACGATGTAGATAGCTTTTATTATTGGTCAGAGTCTGGATTTCATTGTGGTGACCCATTCTTAATTAGTAACTCCGATACTGACCCAGAATGCAACAACGTAAAATGTACCTATTGTGTTACATGTACTTCCTCTACAGATCTCATCTCGCCTTTATGCTAATCATTCCAGTGTAAAGATTTTAAATTTTGTTGCTGACAAAGCTATTTCCAAGAATTCTTTATTCGGCTTTAAGGTTCAAGATAGGGGCTTACATAGTGTGTGTGTGTGTGTGTGTGTGTGTGTCTATATATATATATATATATATATATATATATATATATATATATATATATATATATATATATATAGTATATATATATATATATATATATATATATATATTCTGAATATTGATGAACGTAAATCAACAATTGTTACATGCAGCGTTGGCGATATCTTTGCTCTAAATAAAACATTTTTAGACAATTTGATTAATAATTCCTTGATTACAGTTGAAGATTACGGTTTGTAGAGAAAGGAGCAAATCGGTGGTGAGGTGGTTGTTTTTATTTCCGGTTTTTTAAAGTACAAAAACGCAGATTTGATCTTGAAAGGTGGTACCGAAGAATCGACATGGACAGAGATTTCTCTCTCTAAATCAAAACCATTTTCATTTTAGTTCGGTTTAGCCTCCCCCTAATTCGGTTGCAACTTGGACTGACATTTTCGATACTGAAACTGAACTAAAACAAAGATTGGAAGAATTATTACATTTGCCAAAAACGTACATCTCTTATCAAGGAATATAAGAGAAAATATATTACTCTATTCCCAAATGAGACTGTATAATGAAGACGATACAGCAAATAGGATGAACGAATATTTTGTATTAATGAGCAATCGCGTGGATGAAAAGTTATAATGAAAAAGTTATTTCAACCCAGCATGACTTTCTTTCTTGTCTGATATATTATCCTTTTAATACGACTGAATAATTTTCAAACATAAATTAATAATGTTATAGGTCGATAGTTATTGGGGGTAAATTTGCAACAGTTACTTTATATAAAGGTGTACTTATTGCTACTGACCATTCATCTGCAAGTATACTTGTATAAAAGATTCGGCAAATGTGGATATGTGTGAGGCCCCGAGTGGCCGAGTGGTCTAAAGCGCTCTCCGTTACGGATCACTGCCATCTCACCTTTGTCTGCGTGGGTTCAAGTCTAAGATTCGGCAAATATGGATATGTGAGAAAGCTTGCCAGTAGCTTCTCGTGGGTCGGTGGTTCTTTCCGCGGATTTCCCGGTTTCTTCCTCCACCATTAATACTGGCCGCCATGTATAGCCTATCGTGTGCCGAAAAATGGCGTTAAGCCCCACAACAACAACAACAACTTGTATAAAATATTATGTTGAGAAAAGTCACATGATTATGTAGCAACATTTATTAAGTGGCTTTAATATATTTTGATATCTTTATCGTGTGCTGGCGCGATACTTTTTTCGATCATTTTACTATCATCTTCACTATGATCTAATTTATTCATACGTTCTCAAAAACTGGCCCAGTAGAAAAATCTAAGGAAGTACCAGAATAGTAAGCCTTCTTGCGGTTCTTAAAATGAGTATAAACTGTGTCTAAGGATAATGGAATTTCATTTTTGCCACTGACTTCATTTATAAGTCTCCATAATTAGTTAATATCGTTGGTTTGCATCTTCTGTATTATTTTCCCGGATCTCGCGTTTATGCGTAACAAAGCGTGGCATCTTGTAACTAGTTTTTAACGCTTGTTTGCTTGAAGCATATTTTGAGTTAAATGTAATTTTTTGGCAGTTTTACACCCTTTATCTAACTACAGTAGGTCTGTAGATTTTGTACTGCGTAAACACTTATACGTTAAAGATAAATTTACACTTTTAAGGAAACTTGAGATAATTTCACCAGCAATACTATTTTTAGATTTCTATGCACCTGTATGTACAGTATTCAAGGTGTATGTACAGTATTCAAGGTGTATGTACAGTATTCAAGGTGCATTATGTTTAGAGACTATCAGTATTAGATTTTCTCTGAGATAAACTTTCTATATCTTTGCTTTTATTTCATTTTAACTGAGCACGTATAAGTATATACAAATAACTGACAATTACAGTGCATTTTGTGTACTAACGGGCAAAAAAAAAATGTACGTCACAATCATGTATCAAAGGAAAGCTACTTACTGGTGATAAGAGATAAGGATTTACGGAAGTTTGATCATAGACCTGTTGATCATACGACGATTGATCATAACTCGTCGAGCACAGGACCGTTTGATCACGGGGCTGTTTGATCATTGGACATTTGATCATAAATCTCGTGGATTATTCGACTATGGACGATCAATGATGAACAAAAAATAATAAATAATTAATAAAAAATGAATTAATAAGCCAAATTTAATAAATGACAAACAGATTTAGGTTTACATTTTTACATTTCTACACCTTGTCAAAAATGTCAAAAGATGCAAATTTGTTACTTCAAAGCCTGATAGAAATTCTGCGATCAATTGTACCTATTCATTTTAAATAACCAGCTGTATATAATGGTGCAAAAAACACCCCAACCCCCACATAGTATTGATTGTAGGGAGAAATCTGGGGGTCCAATTTTTTTGTTAGCTCCTTTCTTAGTCACTTAAATGAATTATATACTTTTTATAAAATAGTTTATTATTGGTTTCATATAGCATTTTTAGTAGAAAGTTATAAATAAAATAAGCATTCAGTTTGTTTAAAAATTAATTGGTGAGTAATTTTCATTAATTCTCTAATAATTAAAATTTCCATAGTTTGAAAATGTTATTATTTTTTGCTCAACTAAATATGATAAAACATCCAATGATCAAACGGTCCCATGATCAATAATAGGTTATGATCAAACGGTCCCATGATCAACGGGTTATGATCAATTGTCCAATGATCAACAGGTCTAGGATTAAACGTCCGGACACCGAGATAGGTTATAACGCTTGCAAACTTGGTAGTGTATCAACTAATGCCTTTGTTCTGACAAAATATTCCTTTTCATACACAAATACTGTTATTTTTACAAAAATGAATAATTTACTACCAACTTTATTTGTGACGGGTCAAGACTAAATCGAGTTTCTAGCACCTGTAAGCGTTAGAGACATTCCAATGCCACTTACATCTGAATAATAATATTATTCATCCCAACCTTGTTTAACACGAAGAATTGGGATTCAAAGTAACAACTTTCTCAAGAACGTGTGCGTATATTAAAGTCACCAACTAAAAAAACAAATTTTAAGTCAATCAGTTTTGCAAATAGATTTTACACCAAATAGGAGAAACTATTTTCATTACTATAATTTAAATACTCAGGTGGTATATGCACTACACAAGAAACTACCTTGTCCTTTATCTTGGACGCCGAAAAGTTAGTTCACAGTCTAGATCACTTGTAATGGTTTTTATATACTGAAGCTTTCTCTTAGAGTACATCAATACCGCTAGATCTTCTGTGAAGCTTAGATTTGTTTTTGCTTTTAATTTCATAACCTGAGATTTTAACTTTAAGTCAAATTTCGTTTCAGCTAGGCAAATTATATCATATTCATTGAAAAAGGAATTAATTTCGGGATAACGTGTATTTCAGGCCACAAAAATTTACGTAAACAAGCGCTGTTTTTTTAGATAAATTTTGTCCAGTTGTTAATTAATCTTTTGGCGTTCGCTAGGCGACTAGATTTTTTGCTCTGTATGACTCGCACTATCGGTTGTAGGACAAAAAGTCATAGACAAAAAGCACAGACAGATGGTCACAGGACAAAAAAGTAATAATTTCAGTTTTTGAATATTATGAGTTACATGTAGTACAAAGAGTCACAGGATATAAAGTGACGCTTTGAATTTTGTAATGTGCAGGTTTTTATATAAACGACACAACTTTATTAATTGTACCTTCTTCATTGAGATATTGGCATAATAAGCAAAGTATCAGCCGTGTGATTAAAAAAAGCAAAAATATTTTCAAGATATTTTATAGCGGTTTGTAACAAAATAAGAATATACATAGTATTGACAAAATAATCACTATGTTGTAAGTGTCACTACTAATGCAAATGTTCATTAATGATTTAATTAAATAGCTAATACACTTTTAGTCTGATAATTTTTGGTGCATTGCTCTGTTTCTTGTCAGTCGAATGTTAATAGCAACATCACGAAGAAACTCAGAATGGTCTTCCTACCCGACATGTGATCAGTTCACAAATTCTGTAGTCTCTTCTGAGTAGAATATTATCATGGTACTCTCTTTACGACTTCGACTCCTATTACATTTTGTTGCGCTACTGCGGTAACTGTGTCATTTTATATTTGAAACCTAATTATGTAGGTCAATATGCTTGGGTGCGATGAGCCTACCAAGGGGTGTAAAACTCAGTATTCCATCCTCACATACTTTGCTGGCACGTGGTTTACCCCGAATAATTGCTTTGTGTACACTCCATATGGCTGGTGGAAACAAAGGTGGTATTTTTCGGATTCTTAGGGGACGATGGTACTGTTGCCTGTCTGTCTTTGTCTGTGTCTGTGTCTGTGTCTGTCTGTCTGTCTCTGTCTCTGTCTCTCTCTCTCTCTCTCTCTCTCTCTTAATCTGTCGAAATTAACCAATAACAAAAGTGTCAAAATAGCTCACAAGTTCCTCATCATGATGGCTTAGACGTGAGCTATACCCTCTGGCAGTTGGTGTATTGGTTTAAAAAAAAAAAAAGGTAAGGCATCCAGATGGCTGATGTATAGACGGAAATCTGGATCATCCATGTAGTGGCTGGTTAGTCGAAAATTCTGTATCTTGCACCATGCGTTAGCCTTGATGTTCCACACGATGTCCAAATATGGCACATACGGCTCTCGGCACACTGTCCTCAAAATTGATGACGACTCAAGTAACGTTGAAGTGTGGACCAAACTGCTGCACGCGTCACTGCTACGCCTGGAAAAGCTAGTTATATCTAGTGCGTGGCTTTTTCTGGAGTAAACTGTAAACAGCATTGATATAGCCATTTCTAAACTGGATCTTCACGGTGTATATCTGTTTAAAAATTGCTGGAGCAGTGTAAAGGTACCGTGCAAGAAGATGGTTTAGCTGTACCTAAAAACCGTAGGTTGTCTTCCGTAGCAAAGGCAATTACCCTACTGCGGGCATCTGGATCATTGTCATAATTTTTTAAAAAAAAAAGGTTTTAGTTCATCATCAAGAGTGTTAGCTACAATAGAATATTTAGATCTGGAAGTAATGCTGGAGTAGGTACATCTGGACTATAGCATATAATTGTTCGTTTGCAGTTTTATTCAGCCGGCAGCATGGCTTTGATGCGGCGGCCACTTTCTGTAAGGCAACGTTTGGCGCGTTTAGTATCGTTAACTTTCAGTTAGATGTAAATATATTCACAATGAGCAACGAACCACCAAGGAAAAGTTATCAAGATGGTATGGATAAAGAAACGTTAGCAAGATATGACCATAGAATCAGCTTGATTATGGAATTGATCCATATCAGATCGTCCGAGGGACAATGAGTGCCGATACAAAATGCCTGCCAGCCATTACTTACATTGACATTTTTAATTACCTAGTGAACACTTAAAGTGCATACAAAATGGAAGAATTGAAAGCCTACAAATCACTTGAGGCGTATAATCAATTTGTTTGTGGATGGGTTACTGACGTTTATAATCGTCACATCAATGACAATAATCGTAAACGGCAGAATAAGTTTTTATAGCTTTTTTATACGTTTTTTTAAAGAAAGCTTTTTCACCAAATACAAACTACCTCAACATCCAGTGCTGGTTCTAATTGTGCACTTACGGTATTGCCTAGTTTTACATAGTGTATGTCTGGTATACATGTAACCTTCAAAACAGAGTTTAGAACCACCTTTGCTGCTTGTGATAACCTGGATTTTTATTTTATTTCACAGGCGTGTATTTGAAGCCATGGAAAGTACAGACCTTTAGCACAAAAAGGGTTTCATTTTATTAACATACTTACGTAAAAAGTGACTAGAGAATCAAACAAAAACTTTTACCCGTATATCCTTATCAAAGGTATCTTTCCTAAGAGTAAGGATCCAGTAAACCTCAGTGATGTCAATGGTATATGCTTGTTTTACAATTTTCCCTTAAGACTTCAACTGCTACACAATTACCCATTTCCTGTCAAGTCAGCAATTCATTATGATCATTAACGGTAATAATTATGAATAATAAAATGTAGTGATTTTAATACATTTTTTGAAAATTAAATGTTTGAAAATTCCATGTGTGACTTAATGTCCTGTGACTTTTTTGTCATGTATGCGCACTGTGATAATTCATATTGTGACTTTTTGTCATGTATGCCCGCTATTACTGTGATAATTCATATTGTAATTCATTACTGTGATAATTCATATTGTGACTTTTTGTCATGTGACTTTTTCTGTAACATGTGTAATTAGGACTTTTTGTCCAGTGACGTTCATCCGTTTACTCTCACTATCACTCAATGAAACATTGAACCATTTGAATCGGAATGCTTGACTGTCTAGTGTGTTCTCATTTCGTCATTGGTAGCAAGACTGGTTGATTCACAGGCCTTTGAAATTACATCACTGTAGTAAGAAAATGCCAGAATAGCTGAGAATAAAGGATAGGATAACTCCTATACAGATAGTAAAATGACATTACTGTAGTAAGAAAATGCCAGAACAGCTGAGAATAAACGATACGATAACTCCTATACAGATAGTAAAATGACAATGGAGCTTTAGGACAAGGTTTACTGATTTGGGCCAGCACCTTCTCTACCTCAAGACCTTAAACATTTATGCGGTTTTACCTAAAAAGTTAATGTAAAACGACATCGCCATTACAGCGACAAAAGGCCTTCCCAGTAGGTGCATATATCTTTATATACGCTGCCAACAGCGGTGTTATTTTATTAACACACTGAATACCTATGCAACTTTGCAAACATGAATGATTTTGCGCAGCAAAATCTGCAAGCGCAAACGGTTTTGCCCTTGGGAAACATAAATGATGTTGTGAAGCAAAATCTGGTAGTTATAAACGATGAGCCTCACTCGAGACAATCCCAAGAGGGCGCCCCTAGGCGAAGTTGCTGCACCGTGCCTTAAGGACTCTTGGTACTAATTCAATTTCCATAATAAATCTATGCAAACACCATGATATTAAAAATTCAATAACTTTAAATTTCTGATGGCTCATAGTCAAATCTATATTTATCGGTATAAATACATCATGGATGACAGCTTCTGTGTAAAGAAAACCATGAGCCGCGGCATTTTCTGGATCTACGTGTGCTTGAAACATGTGCTTTCAATTCCGCACCAAAGAGTCAGGTGCTAATTTCAGTAATCAGTGTTCCAAATGCAAGTCTGTTAAAATGGACGGAAATTGCATCAATACAGCAATGTCTCTATTTTATTTCAGTTACAACTTGGAGCTCTCAAAAGATTCTTTCTATTCAAATCTAAGTTTCATTACAAACCAATCCTGGCCAGCCAAACCCATATATACTCCATTTTATCTTCACCCATTTCCAGACTGGTTCCCATTTTTTAATACCATTACTCTCGAGAGTCCTTAATAGGAACAATACACTTACATGCGGATTGATGTACACAGTCAAACATTGAACATTTACTCGATTTTCACTGCTCGGAAGGCAGTTACCTATTTTGGGTCTCTGGCGCCTCTGTTACGTACCTGTACACAAAGTTGTCGGTGGTCTTCCATTTAAACCAATACGGTCTCGAACTCTACTGAGGCGATGGTTTTAACTTCGATTGATACTGAGTCCAGTTGTTATTGAGACTGCTCTGAGAGGGGGATGGTGGTGCCCAAGAAGTTTTTAATAAGCACGTAATTGCGAATTCAGCAGTAACGAAATTAATTTACCAGCGTCAGTCATACCAGTTACTATTGATATGGCTCTCACAACGATTCGGAATGGTGTGCATATACTAGTCGAGGTAGTCGTGTTTCTGCCACGCCAAAGCCAACAGTTGTTGCGAGTCCGCAAACCGCATCGACAGTAACACACACTCGCGTTTGTAATTCACGAATAAAATGGTTCTCTTGGTGATTTCATTTTGCAGCTGTTGTTCTGATTCGATTAATATTTCGCCTCATAAAGTTTGAGGATCTATCATAGTTCTTCAATTAATATTGTCAAAATATAATTGCCCGACAGACTGGTCTTGATCGCTTGCAACACGCACAAGTACTTCCAACCAAGGACTTTTCTTCACTAGTACAACTACCGTGCAATCGTAGAAAATCACCTCGGGGGAACAGTTATATCTCCGGCATTTGTACGATCTGGGGGTTTACCGTGGGTCACGATCACCTAAAACTACATGGATTATGCCTTTGTGGTGTCTCCAACGGTTCTCGATTTTCCCCAAATCTGTAGCGGTTAAAAGCGTGTCTTTAGTAAATATCAGTCTAGGCTATTCTTTTCCTGACCGAGTCGGTGCTGATGGTTCAAGGGGAGTTTTATTGGGTTCATCCGTGAATTCCACTCCGCAGTTGTTAAAACATTCTCTATTCTTTAACGCTTGCTGGACTAGTCCATTAGGTTTTTTTTTTTTGCTTGTGCTAATGCAATGATTTCTTCGTTCGTGTTGGTATTGCCACGTCAGGGTGGTCCTAACCATTGATTTCTATCGCGCAAATTATATCTGAGTGGAAATGAGGGTTTGGTAACACCGTAATTACGCAGGTATGCATCAGAAAGTGTAACAAAATGATAACTGATGTAAAAGTCGTGTTCGTCGAGCTGCTGCTCGGTGCTAAGTATCTGCAGGCAACGTCGGCGCGGAAACTTCTGTTATATTTGCTGTTCTGAAAAACAATAGGGAACGATTTTGCATCAACACGTAATGATACCGTGCCTCTGAACTATTCATGTCACTCGGCGACAACAGCTCAGCCTGGTCCATCCCTATGAATCTTTGTCATGTACACGTGGGAGTAGTTCAAGCACAAGTGATTCAAACGTATTAAGTAAGATTTTAGTAGCCTGTGCAGGAAATCTGTGGTACCAAAGTTAATTTCACTCAGGTATTGTTGGTACTGTGGCGGCTGATCTGTGCGGAATATAACGTGGACGCATGTGCACATGCAAAACTTCGGTTATCGTCGTCTTTTACGCTTATCTCTGATCACAGCGGAACATAATTTAGTTTAATTTCATTTAATTTCACCCGCGAAAAGTCTTTAACGGGGATATATGATGCTTAATTAGCATACATCTGGAAAGAGTCCGTTGATGTAATGTCGGCTTTTCTTGTGCTTCTCGGTATTTTTATGATACGTGTGAGTGTTTGTTATTTGGATATTTAACGTAGCTTTAACAATTTTTCCGTCATCTCGCTATGATGTCTGCAGTGTGGTAGTTTATAGTGATACCTATCACTGGGGCATCTTGCCGCAGACACGTAGCATCGTGTCCCACCCAGTCACACTATCCTGACACCAGGCCGACCAGTCCCAACACTAACCTCTTAATGCTAAGCTCCTAGCGAGGTACCTGCTAGTACCACTTTTATAAGTCTTTGGTATGACTCTCTGTCAAACCTTGCCATGTTAGACAAGTTGTCACTATCGCCCTCTTCATCAACTCCAAAGGCTGCTTCATTGTTTTTGCGCCACTTTATGATCCTTATTAGATAATGAAACCGTGAACGTATCGTGAATAAGCAATGTGTAAAACACGGTATCAAAAACAAAATTAGCAAAACTACCTTTTGCCATGGCCTTTCCACTTAATATTTGTCCACCTCCGTTACATCTTATGAAACTTCATGCAAACCATGATGTGTCCAATGTTTCCAAGAAAGATCATTCTAATATGCAGACGAGGCCTAACCTCAAAAGCAATGTCTCTAATTCCATTTTCATTTCCTTCTCCTAGTTTGATTATTATCATTACCTTCCACCACCAAAGTGTGTAGTCATAGGTCATAACGGGTACAAAGCTACATTTTCTTTCTTATCACAAACACGTTTCCTGGTTGAGTCGATACATGACATATCATTCGGATCCATATCTATTATGGGCAAACCTGCAACTGATGACTTACCTGGGTGTTCTCCTTGATCAACTGCTTGCATCATATCGGACCACAATGGCCCAGGAGATTTGACGGCCGTATTACTTTCTACAAAAGATCGAAAGATGATGTGGGTCTGTCACAAGTAAAGATTTCGGTGCGTCGCAGAATGGATTATCTGTTTTGCTTGAGTCCTTCCAGTAGAAATGAATATTATTTCGCCTCACTGAATGTATGTCATTGGTATTTTGCGGATATATCGTTTACTTTTGTCTTTGGCGTTGAGGCAGTATTATACTCATTCCATGGAATGTGTTTGTACCATACAATGTTGCTACGTTATGGTTCACATTATATGCCCTTGGGTATATCCAGGAAGTTCAACATCGTGAGAAATTTCTGCACTAATTTCAAACCTTTAAATTTTTGCGTCAGAACAGCAAACATCCTTGGTTGTGCAATTGAAACAAAACTAAAGAGCAAAGAATCAATCATCATTTTAGCGTTTTATGGTAAAAATGTAAATTAAATATTGTCATAACTGTAAAGTATGAATGCTGTGAAAAATATACATTGTACTGGATAGGTAATGAAATGAGATTTCAAATGATACATCATAAAATATGTAATGTTCCATGTATCTTTTATAAACTGCATCATTAATATAAATGTGATAATTTATTAGTGAATTAAGTATGTCTGATAAAAATTCACACCAAGGGACTTTGGGTGAATGTTTGTATGTGAATCCATCAAACATTTAACTGCAACTGGTTGCATTTGTGCTGCAATTTTCCTTGGTTGAACCACTATTTTCACTTAACTACACTAAGCTACAATGAATGGTATATAACGTTTTGTCATTATTAAATTATGCTGCACCAAAATGGTGATGTTACTGAGCAGATTTGCATCTCGTAAACAATATGTTTTAAGTTCGACAGCCTTCGACGTCTGGTATCAAATCGCTCTTATTGTCCAAATAAAATTTTCTTCAAGCGGTTATTTGGTGATATCAATTAGCAATTACCGGTGAAATAATGCATCACACCATCTCAAAACTGGCCATGCATATTCCGTTCACATCTAAGTATCCAAGAATTTCAAACGAGTTGTTGTGCTCGTTTTTGAACCGTTAATTGCCTGTAATTACCTTGCCGTCCACGGGTATTAACTATATGAAATCAGTGTCATTACATCGGAATAACTCTTCACAGAAATGTCACCACTTCATAAGGCCTTGCATCATTTCCACATATTCTTTGTAATTGCAAATGAATTAATTGTTATGCAACTGTCTGATTGAAATTGGCATTTTTATATAATATGCTGAAAACATTTCTCTGATTAATTTGTTTCTTCATAATCTTCGCTTTTGTTGTTGTTTTCACTGATCATTTCAAATGGTGTGACTAGTCACTTCTTTGGGTGGTTTAGTCTTAACGTCATCTATTTGAACTTTTCTTGTACAATATCATGCAACGACGTTTCGGGCATTATATTATTTGCTTCACCGAATTTACGCCCTTCTTGTTCCAGTACAATTATTAATTGATCTTGAAGCTCCGTCATAAATCCTTCCAAAATACTATAAGCATCAACCGATGAGGTTTTCGTGACTGTTATTATTATTCTCACATTAAAGGAAACAATATCTGTAAAATATATTAGATCCAGTATAGGCGCGATCAATATAAAGGAAATCTCCACAGAAGATGCTGCACGTAGTAAAGTAAACATCCATCTGCACATTCCTGTTGTAGTGTTTTATTCAAATATATATAAATATCCGCAAAATATAGTATATACAGTATAGTCACGATTGTTATGTACATTGAATTTATATTGCGTACTTCACTTTTGTCTGTATTTTAGGCTTCTGAATACAGATTTTGCATACCTGACTTTTTTCATGATTTTTTTTTTGTTTCTGCTCTTTGTGACCATCAAATTATCATCCAAATTGACCAGAGAACATACTTCTTCCATTAGTTTAATTTACTCTTTGAAGGGAAAATTTGCAAAAAGGTGGACGTTTTATATTTGATTATTAATGCATTGTATTGAAAATACGGGGAGGAGGTGTATTTAAATCAATAAATTCCTAAGTGAATTTTTCTTTTTGGGCCTGTTTAGGCGAAGAGGAAGTCTAAGACGACTAATTCGTCCGAATCACCCCTTGTGTGGACCCTATTAGTATTTCGGATTCTCCAGCACATGTGCAGTGCCGAAAAGCTGACAGACAGCTCTACCATTTTTATAATAATTTTTTTACCAGCCTGTTTTGATAATAGTTCACATTACACATTGATCACGATCAATACAAGTATTTTGTGGTTTGCATTACTTAAATTCAACATATAGCGTGAGATTCGTTTGCCATATATGCTTGGAGTCACTTTGTCTAGCATGAAACACTAAATGACTCTTTCGATTTTATTGCTTCTCACGAACCAAATCACGATTTATTTTTATGACATTCTGTTTTGAAGCTTTTTGCGTTGTAATGGGAATATAGTTTTAACAGTGTACATTATTATAGTTCGTTGACTTGTGTCTTCTTTGAAAATAGGCTACAAAAGACTAATATCCTTTCAAAGAGAACATAACTTTACTTGATGTAAAACTAACGGTGCTATATGATCACAGGACACCTTGATTCCAGTAGCACATATAAATAACAAATACAATTATTCTAATGCAGCCTAGATTTTTTATTATGTTTGAATAATAAACAGATACACATGTTTCATATCAAGGACTTGTTATTAAAAAGAAGCTATCTTTATGCCAAGAACAAAAGAACTTCTACTACCACTATTTTTAAGAAGGCAACTTCTCTCAAAAACAAGAATAAGTTTGTGTAACTAATTTTGGTTTACACTATATAAAAACCCTTATAATATTACTTTTTTTAAAATTTAAAATATGTGACATCTTAAAAAAAAAAACATTGCAGCAAAAATTGCGAGTGGTGAGGGATAGGACGTTATAAACCATAATACTGTTTGAAATTCTCCTAAATGCTCTAACAATTCCCTAAAATACTTTTTCGCAATAAAATTTCCGAGTTTTAGATAGGTTCCCAAACATTTTGCTCTTGGAATCATCCCTGGAGTATTTAGACTGTCGTAGCAGTACAAGTCGCCGCAAATGCGAGCCAGGGGCGACGGAATCTACCACTGACGATAATGCCAAACATTTTTCCCAGCGCGAACGACCAAGTAATAAGCAAAGATTTATCACAATACGTTTTGCTTAACTTTACATATCAAAATGGTAATTGGAAGAAACGATTTATTATTTTTCTTTTATATTCACCACGATCACACGTTACAGAATATGTCGCACGACTGATCCACATAACTTCTACATAGAAACTAAAGTTATATTGATATGGGGCGGATTGCGAGTTAACGAATTTACTTGACCAATTCAATCGCCCGAGAACTTGGATTGAATATACAGATATGTTTTGGGCAAGTACCCAAATGATCCATGCATCCATTGTATCTCAACTGACTAAAAAGTTCTGCAACCCCCCAAAATTCAGGTAAGAACTCAAATAAATTTAATTTCCGATCTGTTAAGTTATAACTAATTTATGTATTTTTGTGATCAAAAGGAAGCCGTCAATTCCCTAATTTTGCCCACTTTAATCAATATTCACAAAATTCAAAGGTTTTCTCGGGTCGGGAACAAACGTATTATTTTTCAAGAAATTTCTTCCGATTTCCCGGTAGCGTGGAAACTGTATGTGTGGCGGTATCGACCAGTCCCGAAATAAACGTGCTGACCTGTGTTTTTATGTAACAATGCAACAAGGTGCATCGATAAAAAAGGCCATTAGGGCTGTGAGTACATTGTTGGCTTAAATCTGCTGCGTTAGAAGACGAGATGAAGATATTTGCATGGCCAACGGAACTGGTTACTGACTTGATAAGTAATTCACGTCACACAATCCTGCCTGTTAGAGGAAACGACTGTACACAACCAACCGCGCTGGTGCTTTTGCAGCAAACATTTTAGGCATGGTCTCTTCTGATTTTCCTTTCTTGCCATTTTTGTGGGGTTGATTTCTGTTGTTTTACTGACGTGATAGTCCATTTATGTATCCAGAAATCCAGAAATCATGACAAAAGAATATGGATTATAAACAAGTAACTTTTACACTTGTTTTCGTTCTGGAGCTGAAAAGAGAGACAGTTTGGATGCATTCGAGAGACCCGTTCCTGAACAAGAAGATCACATTCATGCGTCAGTCAAACAATGAGAACGTTGCGCGCGCGATCACAGCTCTCGAATTCGTAGAACGCACTACAATATGGCGGCTGTGAACGACACTAAGGTCTTACTGCCAATTTGTGAAGAGTTTTTCGCGATAGAAGGAGAAGAAACTAACTTAGTGTATAAATTTGACGATATTATTTTGCTTGGCATATTAGCTCGACGAGATGATGTGGCCAAAGTGAAATGCTTTGCTGAGGAAATTATACCTAATATGGATGACCACGAGTTTCGTCGGCATTTCAGGATTGGGAAAACTGTTTATAACTTGTTATTGCCAGAGTTTGCGGATGCTTTGGTCAGGAAAGACGGAGGACGGGACGCACTTTCTCCCGCTAAACAGCTACTAGTGATTCTGTGGCATGTTATTAACTTAGAAAGTGTTAGAGAGACTGCGAACCTATTTGGTATTTCCCCTAGTACTGCCCAAGGCTGTATTCATTCCGTCGCCAAGGTTATTGCAGACAGTGCTAACAAATTTATTAAATGGCCTGATCATGACCGCCGTCAAGAAATTGTGGCTTCTTTTCAGGCTGTCAGTGGTATTCCTGATGTTGCAGGGGTGATTGATAGCACACATATTCGATTAGTCAGTCTTGTGGCTGGGGAAAGAGACTATATTAACAGAAAAGGCTTCCCATCAGTACAACTACAAATTGTTGTAGACGACAGGATGCTTATAACGGATGCATTTGTTGGATGGCCAGGATCAACACATGATGCAAGGGTTCTCAGAAATTCCCCTTTGTATGAGAAAGCAGAAAACAATCACATCTTGAGGGAAGAGTTTCTAGCCGGAGATAGTGCGCATCCTCTAAAGATATGGCTACAAACACCTTTCCTGGACAATGGCCACTTGACTGCTCAGCAACGGAGATACAACAGAGCCATATCAGGAATCAGGCAAACTGTAGAAAGAACCATTGGTCACCTAAAGGGTCGATTTAAGCATTTGACTGCACTTCACTGTACGGATGTTGAAAAAATTTGTATTCTTGTTATGGCAGCATGTGTACAGCATAACTTGTGTATTTTAACAGATGATGATATCCTCATTTTCATCAACATGAAAGAGGCAGAGGATGCAAATCAGTACTGTAACATTTTTCAAAATGCAGTAATAGGAGAACAAAGGAGAAATCAGCTCCTTAACTTATTCTGAACTGAGATCGAAGCTTAAGTTTAGTCCATACATATAAATAAATATGATCAGGTATAGCTGACCTATGTGCATTGTGTACAATTATGCCTGTCTGACAACAAAAAGTAACTCAGTGGCTCATCATGATATTTAGTTATTACAGGATAAGAGTAAGACTATTGATTATTTCTGTTTTGAATAAAGCACAATTGAGCTGTAATTGTCATGAGGTGATATAAATTTGTCTTATAACCTCACGAGTATGTTTCTTTTGTAGTTACCTATCACTCTCAGTGGCCTAGCAAGAAATTCGGAGTGCCCACCCACCCACACCCAACTAAAGGCTGGGGACCCCACCAATAAATAAGGTGTTTGTTTAGAATTTAGGGTGCCTACATGACCTGGGCCCCCAGCTTTGGAGGTTGCTACACCACTGATCACAATCGTGTACAAAAATGTGGTTTCAATTCATAAAGCCCTGCAATAGTTATTGAGCAGAACAAAATTCACAGTATAGTGACAAGATGGATGCACACTGGTAAAACTGTTTGGCCTCACCATATAATATGGTGGTGCGGCTACTTAAATGGTGGATAGACCTGCATAAAATTGTATGGTCATGCTATATAATATGATGGTGGGAATGCATATCATGCTTATTATACCTGTCAGCATCTTTTCAAAAATATAAACCTTTACATACAAATTCTCATAATGTCATTGGTCTTGTCTTGTGATATGAAACATCCAAATTAACATGTAGTTTTTCTTGATACTAATGCGGTCAACAAAGTCAGTTTATGATTTTAAGACCCACATTTGTTATAGATTAACGAAATAACAATGATTGATGGATGTCATATATAATTCAATATAATCTGCAACTGACAGAGAAATAGTTGTTTTTTCATATTTCATTACAACAAAATAAATAACATCTTTAATAAGATGTGTCAAAAAGTATTTCGATTACTGCTATCTGAAAAATGAGTAACACTGAAAAAAATGTAAGGTTCAAGTAATTTTCTGAATGTAACTTAAAATTGCTTTCACATACACATTTTATCATAAGAGGCTGCAATTGTCAAATGAATTCTAAATTGTAGGTCTCTACATAGATTAAATGCAAATTCGAAAAACAAAACAAAATCTCATATTCTGGATACCTTTCCACGTGGACTTGTAAATAACAATCAAAAAATTATTGCAAATGTAAGAAAATCTGCAAGGACCTGCCTGCTTGATTTGAAAGCCATCAGGAAATGAAAATAAAATGCAGATATCTCAAATTGACTAGTATGTAAATGAAAGAATAACTTGTGTTTCATTGCAAATAAATAAAAACAATGCACATTAAAAAATGCAAAATTGTAAAAAAAAAAAATGAACCCCTTTCCAATAATTGTATTAATAACAATATTTAATATAAAGAAGACGACGTCATCTGTATCCTGTGTTCCGCCAATAATGTATAGTAAGGAAAATGAAAGATTTGTAATAGGAAAACAATGTATTATAATATTTGGGTGGGAAGTATGAACATTAAATTTAAGTCCCCTACTTGATTGAGAAATATTTAAAATTTTTGCACCCTGATTATCTTGAGGTAAATGAACAAAATTCCAAGTGGAATGAAAATCCCAGGCCTTCTCTCCTTTCCCAAGGGAATGAAACAGTCGATTCATTAAACATCTTCTTTCTTGCACTGTAGAAATAAAACTATCACGGATAGATGGAACCCATCTCTATAACCACTGCCAACTTCACTTTGGATAAAGAACAATTTCTTGTAAAATAATGGTGCATTATATGATTTTAGCATAACACAGACAAATTGGACTCCATATGCAATGTCCTGTCATAAAGCTGAAGAAAGTATAAACTCAAACAATATATTTCAATTTACCAACTAGTAATAAGATCACTTTATTTGTAATCACTAATACAGTCTGTGACAATCCTCATCAATATCATCACTGTCTAATAATCACTCTCATGATGTCATTCTACTTATGGTTTTTTGTTCTGTAAAATATCTAAAAGCCGGTCAAATCTTGCTAATCTTTGGTCTTGTTGTTCTTGTAGAAACTGCTCATGCCTTCTCATTTCATTTATCTGCCTCTCACTATGTTCTTTCAAAAATTCAAGAATAGAGTTTCCCTTCCGCTTTTGCCGGCCAGCAACTTTCTTCATTTTAGGGACAGGAGGAGCTACAGACTCAGAACCTGAACTGTCACTTTCCAAGTTGGTATCTTCTTCATCCTTGTCTCTACAGACTGACAGATCTGTAGAGGATGCATCAGAAGATGACGACTGACCTGATGAATGCAAAGTAAATGTTGGCTGGGTACTTGGTTTGTTGCCAAACAACTGATTCATTTCTCCGAAATATTTACAGGTTTTTGGATATTCACCTGTTTTAGAATTGTGATCCACTGTTTCCATGTAACATCTTTTCAGAGATTTCCATTTGTTTGAGCACTGGCCACCACTCACAGTATATCCATGTTTTTCCATTTCTGCTGATATTGAATTCCATATCTGAGCATGTATTTTG